>BMAO01035097.1:0-20947 GCA_019973975.1 Trichonephila clavata
AGGCTAACACATTACCGTAAAAATGACAATTTTATCGAAAAAACTTTTTTTGCCTTTTCCTGCAGCCCATACGATTGGGAATCTTGCCCAAATTTCAATCTGCTAACCAATTAGTTTTTAAGATATTTGAAGTTTCTGAGTGCTATCAGACCGATATTTGACAGCTGAGGGGGCGTGGTTAGTTTTGGTTTCATTTTAAAGCATTTTTTCCATTCTTAAATTTAATTAATTACTAATATTTTTAATAAAATCGATATTTGCTGAGAAGTGATTATTAACTTCAACTTTCACTACTGAAATCGCTTCTATTTGTTTACATTTTGAGTTTTTGGTGTGCTTATAGTTACTTAGCTAAAATTGATTAAAAAAAAGGTTTTTCTCCAGACCAATATTTATTCTCATATAATTTATATAGCTTAAAAGCTTGTTTACTTTGTTAAAGTTAAGTTTTTTCTGTTGAGAAAATGCCACGGAAAAAACTTTCGCAGCTTGCGAAGAGAAGCAATATTTCTAAAAGATGGAGTACTGTTGAAAGTTACAATGTTAATGACCATCCTTTACCTGATATAACAACAAGACTTCAGAAAACAAGTGTTTTGAAAACAAGAAAGAATACTACAGATAAAAGTAAATATTTCAGTGATGTTCCAAATTACATTATAATGGATACTGAATGTTTAAGTAATTTGTTTACAAATCATTTATGCAGTATTTGTCATAGTGCATCCTTGAAACTTTACTTTAGTCACAGAAATGGATTTGCATTCAAAATGAATGTTGTATGTATTAATTGTGACCAAACCCAAAGTGAAACATATTCTTCAAAACAGTTGGTTGATACTAAATTACATCAAATAACAAATGTTAGCAAGCATCAATTTTTTAATGCTCCATTTGATGTAAATATGAGAATAGTGCAAGGTATGTTAAGTTTGGGACTTGGGTACTCGGCGTTGGAAAAATTCTGCATGCATATGAATTTAAATATAATGTCTAGTAAAACTTTTAATTCCTATAAAGCAAAAGTTCTGAATGGACATCTCGTTGCTTCCAATCAGCTGTTGCTTGATATTCGTAAAGATGTCAGAGAGGCGAATGGCTCAAGGAATGATAAAGATATCGTCGATATTGGAGTGTCATATGATGGAAGCTGGTTGACAAGAGGGCATACGTCAAACATCGGAATAGGATGTGTTATCGACTTGCTGACTGGCTTTGTGATCGACTACGAAGTGATGTCAAAGCGGTGTGGAGAATGTGAACAGACTAAATTTGCGCTTGGAGAAGACAGTGTTGAATTTCATATTTGGTATAAAGGACATCAAGATGCTTGTAGTGCAACACATGTCGGATCATCTGGTGCAATGGAAGTAAATGCAGCTGTGAAAATATGGGAAAGATCTGAGAGCATTGGCTTCCGGTACACAACCTTGCTCTCTGATGGGGATTCTAAGGCTTTCTTAGAATTAAAAGAAAGAAAAATTTATGGAAGTGAAATACAAATTTTAAAAAAAAATGCATCAACCATGTGAGCAAAAGATTGGGAACAGCTTTGAGGCAGACAGTAAAAGATTGGCGAGTGAAAGGTGTAACTCAGGGAGGGAAGAAACACGGCAGTTTGAAAGAAGAGACAATAAAAAAGCTTACTAGATACTACACTAATGCTATACGCAAAAATATAGGTGATGTAGAGGCAATGAAAACTGCAATTTATGCTACCCTATTTCATTGCATATCTACAGACCAGAAGCCACAACATAAAAAGTGTCTTTCTGGTATCGACTCTTGGTGTTTTTACCAGTCATCATTAGCACGTAGGAAGAAACCAGGTTTGCATAAAGATTGGGTAAAAACACCAATCAATGAAGAATATTTGCCCAAAATTTTGCCAATTTATCAAAGATTGGCTTCAACGGAATTATTAAGCAGGTGTGTTAAACAAAAAATTCCAATGAAGCATTGCATTCGATGATATGGAACAAATGTTCCAAAGAAAATACAGCTTCTAGGAGACGTGTGTTGATTGCCGTGTCGAGTGCAATATCTGAATTTAATGTTGGAACATTAAAAGCCCTTAAAACATTTCAGGATGATAATTGCCTTGCAACAAGTTTATCATCAGAACATTTAGCCAACTTTACCGATTATAGGAGAACCTATTTCAGGAATAAAATAAAATCTGCAAATTTTAAAGTCGCGCAGCAAAAATTAAAACTTGCTAAATTGCGTCGATTTAAAATTGAGAAAAATTAGGTGCTATGCACAAATCTGGTGGATTTTAACTTTTTAAGCTTTAATTTATAACATTATTATTTTTTATAAGTGTATTGTGTTTTAAAACTTTTGTGAAATTATTATGTTAACTTTATGCTGAAAAATCTGTCATCGTAACAAATGCTATTTCGATATTTTGCAAAAACATATTTTGAATAAGTAAAAATATTTTCAATCATATTTAATTAAAGTAGTGTTTTTATGTATTATATAAGTAGTAAAATAGTACATTAAAAATTTAGAGCTTTGCAAGTATTATTTGTTTTTGTTTTATGCCTTTACAAACTTTAAATGCATTTTTCTCAGACTTTTATTTTTGAAGATGTAAGTGTTTTATAATCCCTAAGGCTTTTTTTCTGTTCAAGATAGAGTCTTGAAATTTTTTATAGATACTTAGATATATGTGTTACATAAAAGTTAGTATGGGTTTAGGTCTGAGATCTTTAGTTATTTTTTTTAAAAATGTTAAATTTAATATTTTAAAAAATTTCGTGTTTTTTCCAGGTTTAGCTAGAAAAAAAATTATTAAAAATCAACAAGGAACTAGATTTTGAAATCCATACTAACTTTTGTTTGCAATAATGTAAGAAATATAAATCATGTAAAATAATTTTAAAATTTCAAAAATTGTGTATTTTATAAGAGTTTAAAAAAACTTCAAAATTTTTAAATTTTTTTAAATTTTAAAATAATGGCTTGTTAAAATGATTTTTTATTTTCAGAATCGGTTTAATAATATAGTCTGAAAACAATACATAAATTACTTTTAATATTACTGTCCCCAGAAAAAAATTTTGAAAAAGGGTACCGTGTAGCCTTAAAACGTTTTTAAAATGTATCATATTGTTAAACTGTGAAAAAAATCAGGCAATGCTTTTCAAAATACATTTTATTACCGGAATAAAAATACTGTATTTCAAATATCGAAAACTTAGATGTCATAATCTTGAAACTTAAAAAACAAACACCGGAGATTGTAGCAAGATGGGTGTGAATGACAGTTAGTGTCATTCCTTGATTGTGAATTCGATGAAAAAATTAGAGATTTATAAAGTTCACATCAAGACTACTCAAGTTCTTCTATAGTAACTGAGTGAAGGGTAACTAAACTAACAGCTCATCGACAAAGAAAGGGTAATACTACTATTTTTCAAAAAGTTTTTTGATTGTTAAAAAGATGGTAGTATTGAAGACAAAATATCAAAGATTTATTTTTTTATCATCTAGATAATTTTCATGTAAGCAAATGATGTCCCTTCTTACGAGGACCACTACACTATGTTTCCATTGATAATTGAGTGTCAGAATGGAATTTGAAATTTAGAAGAATCTACACAATAAAAATATATGTGTTCTAATAGGGAGGAACATTAGTGTTTAAAATAATCCCGTATTCATACATCTAAAAATTTATAATTGAACCATTTAAAATTCATCTATACATCCAAGATATAGATGTATCAGAAACAGATTGTTAGACCAAGAATCAATGTAAATACATACTTAGATCTGCATATCTTTTATAACAGCAATTTGATGTCAGACGCTATGTAGACGAGATATCCAAGCCTTTGTGCCATAAATTACACCTAAGCACTGGTAAAACCTTTCATGTAAAACACAGTGCAAACCGTCATAAATTGAACCTGATCTAGCATGCTTAATATACCTACGTGCAGACGTAATTCTGTAGAATAAGTGTACCTTTTGATCCTCTAAAAATACAGTAAAAGAAGTGGAACTGAATACATCACTGACATCATTATAACATTCATAGAACACCAGGAATGCGCATTCTTGGCTTCTTTTGTAAAATCCATTGTATCAAAGTATCAGCCACAACTATTGCCAACCTATTTTAATTTATATTCAAATGGGTACTTTGGTTATTTTTCTCCTAATTTCTTATTATAATTTTATTAATTTATTTCTGACCTAAGTGTATTCGCTCAATATATCATTAAATATTATTCTACTGAATTTTGTTGCTCAATACGTATTTATTTGGAGTTTTTGTTGCCTAATTTAATACCCAAAATAATTTTAACTGACGAAAGAAAATCTGTAAAAACTGAAACTAAACGACATAATTCTTTTACTCTTAAATGTATACTATAAATTTGCCATATATATACATACATATATATATTTTATAAATATAAGGATTCATATAGTTAAATGTTATTTTTGAAATAGAGAGTTATTTCTATCATTCCATCCCATAAAATAAGTAATATAGTTAAACTGTATGAATATATTAAATATTAATGTAATTATAATATAACTAGAATATAATTATGGCTCACAAATTTAATTACGGAATAAATACATTAAAAGTATGATATCATTAACTAAAGGAATTTTGCATACGATAACATATGTTTTTACTTGAAAAATAACACTTAGTAAAATAGCACTAACTGTTTCGTTTCGTTCCCAAAGCTTTTATTAACAAGACTGAAAAATTAATAATATTATTATTTTTATCATGTACGGTTCTACACAATAGTATAATTTTAAATATATGTCCTGTCTAAAATAAGTGATGTTTTGAGTATTTAGTTGGGCATTATTTAGAAAAAAAAATGTTAACAATATAAAAACTATAAAAATTATTGATTTCCTCCAGTTGCATAATTGTTTACCTCTAAAATTATTACAAATATTAAAATACTGTTACATATAAGAGGGAATATATTGCAAATAAAACATTGTTGTGTATATGTGCGTGCCATGATGAATGTCGTAAATAATAGTAATTTTATAAATATATATGTTGAACGAGATGTATAAAATTTCCTAATAATTTTTGAAAAATATGCATTTAATTTTTCAATTAAAAACTCCTTTTCATAGAAAGGTTACGATTATTTAGAAAAATGAATATCTTTATGCATCTTAGTATCAGCTGAAGCGTTCTCATAATTTTCGAAGGATTTTAAAATATTTTGATTCGCATTTAATACGGAAACAGAATAACATTTTTTAACTTTAGGCAGATCAATAGGTTGTGTTTGCAAGTTATATACAGGGTATTCCAGGATCATTGAGACACACTTTAATAGGAGACAGGGGACATCATAAGGATTTTGATTTGCATAGCAACTCATGGTCGGAAACATCTCCATTCGGTGCTAGGTGGCGTCATTCACAAAAACAATTGAGGAAACTGATCTGCATTACTGCAGTCATTTGAGCTATCATCGCCCACAGAAGAGTATGCAACAGTTTTACGAACACCTAGCTGGCAGATAAGAACCTGATTTATATACAGACTGGCTGGATGAAATGCACGAAAAGCAGAAAGATTGTATTGAGAAAGAACCCACAAAAAATGCATCGAACCACCGGATGTTTGCAAATCTGCATCACAATTTGTGTCAATATGGATCATTAAGAAATAACAGGCATAGTGAAGGCGGGCCACGCATTCCTATCAGCCACTATATCCAATACATTTTGTTCCATGCATGAAACAAAATGTGTTGGATACCGCTTGAAGGAATCCGAGTACCATGTTGGTAGATCGAGTCACACATTGTCCACCTTCACTACGCCTATTACCGCGTAATGATCCATATTCACGCACATTGTGATGCAAATTAGAAAACAACTGGCAGTCCGGTGCATCTCTATGTGGTTATCTTTAACAATACGATTGTGCATTTCCTTCTTCCAATCAATAAATCAGGTGGTTATCTGCCAGCACGGACCGCCTATGAGGCGTGGACAGCCTAAATGACTGTAATAATGCAGGTCGGTTTCCTTAAATATTCTTGCAAACAGCGTCACTTAGAGCAAGAAGACGTTTCCGACTATGCGTTACTATGCAAATCTGAATCCTTGTGATGTCCCCTACTTTCCCTTAAAGTTTGTCCCAATTGTCATGGGACACGCTGTGAGAGCTGAAAATATAAACGATTTTTGACAAGAAATAATTCTTTTAGGTTAACATTAAATAATTCGATTCTTTTACTCATTATTTACAACGAATGAGGTTCAAAAAAAGTGTAAAATGTTAAAAAATATAAACATAGTTTTAAAAATTATAAGCATAAGAAGCATTTCAGTAAGAAATATTAATTACGTTTTATGTTGCACATGATATTTTCTAAAATATTTGCTCTGATTATAGTAATAAGTTGATTTATAAATTCTATTCTATTTCTAAATATAATCTCATTACACACTGTAACATTACTACATAAATAGAACAATAAATAATATATCTTAAAAATTAAAGTCACCTTTTTGAATGCTTTTGTTTCAACATTTCTTAAGTTTTTAGGAATAAAAAAATACATAATACTAAAATTATATAAGACTTAAAGAGTATGATAGATTTTATAATTCTATGAAGTTTAAAAAAAAGACTACTATATTAGAAAGTATTATGTGCAACGTAAAATTTACTTAATATCTCTTACAGAAATATTTCGTATATTCAAATGCTCATAATTTTTAAAATTATGATTACGTCTTAATCACTTTTTGAAATACCATTCCTTTATAAATAAAGTATGATATAGACGAATTATTTAATTTTAAATTCAAAGAATTATATCTATGCAAGCACTGTTTATATTTTCAGCTCTTGAGACAAAATTAACATTCCTGATACGCCTTAATGTAGAAACACACATAGTGCGGGGTTAATAGAATGATAGAATGAATATGAAAAATAAAATACAATACACGTAAATAAGTAATAAAAATGCATTTTTTCAACTTAACAGATGTGAAACAAACAAGCATTAGTTAATAACAGCAAATTTATATGCAAAATATATAAAAAAAATTATAAGTAAACAGATAAATACATAAAAACAAAAAAATTCTCAAGTATTTCCGTACAAAAGCAGCAAAAACGAAACCAAGGGGAAAAAAGTTTTCTTCAATGAGCCATATTAAATACTTCCGTAACTTGTTTAACGAAGCAATTAACATTTTTTAAAGAACTGCGTTATTGTTAAGCAGAAATATATATATATATATAAGTCATTGATTTCCATTAAAGTGAAATGAAATACCAATTTCATTTATAGATTGCAATTATCCATCCATGAATTAATTTCTTATTTATTTCTGTTTCGAGAGAAATTTTTAATACTAATGTACTGTAACGAAATGAATTGAAACCGCTTTTTAATTGCATTATTCGAATGGTTTTAAATAGCACGTTTGTATTTAGATGTTCATATTTATACTTTGAATTTGTGAATAGAGAACGAATTCAAAGGTCGATTTAAATTAAAAAAGCATTATGAAATCCAAAACTCTTGTCCTGAAATAAAGAAAATTTTAATGATATTGAAATGATATATTTTAATTAAAATGTGTACGAATATTCTTGATACTACATTTTATTCATTTAACCCCTCAACTACCCCGGACGGATATATCCGTCTTTTCAAAATATGATCCGTTCCTTTCTACTGATGTCAATAAAACTATAGGCACAACTATAAAATGATTATGACATTTTTTTACGAAGGATCTACTTATTTCAGGAAAAAAAGTTGCTTATTTGTGCTCTTTCCTTTCTCTCCCCTCCCCTCAATACTTCTTACGGGAGCAAATCGCATAGCTTTTAATCGGCAATTAAGGGATTAAATAATGATCATATATTCAGATTTTAATCATAATTTGATTTGAAAGTGCTGCTAATAGTCAGATTTATATTTTAAATTTTACGAGAAGTTAGTACTAATCCACATTAACGCATAAACATACTTTCTCTCTTTCTCTTTTGTTTGTTAAAATTTTCATGACAATTGACATTTTTGTAATAGTAACGTGCAAGAATCGTTTTTGTGTAAAATCACAGGCCTATCATAATTACTAATCAGGATGCTACAGAAACTATATATAGAGAGAAAATGACTGGAAAGGAAAATAAATGTTATGTGCAGACAAATTTGAATATTAACAACTGTATTCAAAACTAATTTTTCCTAATAAGGCCACATTGCACGGATAAATTATGATTCAAATTCACTAAATTTAAAAATGACAGATGAAAGCTACCCATGAAAGTCATATAAATATATATATTTCGTTTCTCTACTTAAAAGTAATTACGTTCACAATTGTTGATATTAAATATGAAACATGCTTCTTTCCCTTTTTTTTCTTATAAAAGGTACTTTAAGTTAAGCAGTAATATACGAGTGAAAGTCAAAAAGTTAAGAAACTTTTGCAATTTCTCTTTCCAAAGTTTGGCACAACAGTGCTGAATCCAGCACTGAATGAGGGGTAGACCACAACACTTTAATGCAAAAATTCTTTAATTTTCTCTTGCAGTCATTGGGGTGTAGCAGACCGTTCAACATGGCAACTCCATTTCCCATGGAAGAAAGGAAGACAGTATTTCGCTTTTTGTTTGAGGAATGTGTGAAACCTCCGGAAATTATTCGTCGCAGACAAGCGCAGCATTTTGACAGCTGTTTATCGAGAAGCAAGATCTGCGAACAGATAGCACGCTTCGAAATGATTAGAACTTTTCTTTGTGTAGCGACGAAAGATCATGTAGTCAATATGCAAGTCGTACAGAGTACATTGATGGAAAGGGATAGCTAGTATCTAGCGCAGGTATCACGTCGTCTTTAAATAAAAAGCGAATCACTGCCGTACTTTCCTCCTTGACAATGAAGCTGCCATGTTGAACGGTCTGCAGCATCCCCATGACTATGAGGGAAGATGAGTGGCACGTTATATAAAAGTTTTGTTGATTACCCCGCATTTATTCAGTGCTGGATACTAATGCTGTTGCCAAACCTTGTAGAGGAAATTGCTTAAGATCCTTTACTTTTTGATTTTTTCTTGTATATATCATGCTTATTTCAAACTTGAAATTTATCTGTGGGAATCTTGAGGTAATAAATCTTGAAGGTAATTTTTAACTGAAAGAAGGATTCATTTCGAAGGAAATGAGCACTTTTAATCATTAAGTAAATAAATAAAAAGTAATCGGTATGACAAATTTCTCTAATCTGGGAGACTACTTATGGCTACAAATAAATATCTTCAAAGTGAAATAAGGCTTACAGAATGAATTAAAAAAATAATTATCAATTTTAAGTGACTCAACCAAAACCATCGTAGCTAACACACTTTCAAGGGATCTTTATTTGTAATAAATGTTCATGAATGCATTTAAATGACAAGAATTTGAGAGGTAAAGAGACCTTTCTCAAAAAATTGCTATAGGATTTTACTAAGAAGTTCCGGGAGACTTTGAAACCCTTCTAGAATAAGTCTGGCTTTCAATTGTTATTATTTGTCTCATTTTGACTATTCACATAAGAGAGCTCTCATCATTCACAGCGAAATTCATTATTCTTAGGCACTTAACAAAAAAGAGTTTACAACCCTTATGCATCCAGTCGACCGTGAAAATTATAATTATCACCCAAAGTCCACTTGGATAACATGGGAAAGAGTGATTGAGAGTGTGTTAGAGTCATATTAACGCCGTACTCTAAAGCTGCATGAGGGCTATTAGCGACAAACCTCGTAATTTTGAACCATGGTCAAGTGACGAGGACGCTACCTGAGCTAACATCCCTCTCCGAACTTCTACACCACACCAACTGGGGGACGTTTGAGCCTCTATACATTTAACGTGCAGTGTACCCTTCTACACAGCGGATCTTCCGGGGTATTATGGATAACCTGGGAAATCATGAACCTTGTAGTATTGTATTAGTCAGCAGCATTCTACTTTGTGTATTTGATGTAAATAGGCGTTACTATACATACAGCGTAAAAGACATTTATTTCTTGAAATTCAAATATTGGTAGTTTTAGCTTCAGCAAGGCGTGACTCAGAAAGAGGACTATTCAGATTTTGTTCATTTTATTCCCATCTGTGCTTTCTTGACATCTGACATTCTTGAGATTTTAGTAGTTTTATCGAATGTGTCAACCCATATCACATCAGAATTGCTTTATCGGCAGCATGGAAGGGCAATACCACCAATGCTTCACTGTTAGGGGTGTAAGCGTTCCTTATAAAAACCCTCTTTTGTAATATTTCCTATTTAGGCATAAAACTATAATTTATTGATTTCTCCATCAATGGACCTATGGCAAAGACCATTTTTTTGCTATTATAAATATAGTTAGTGTTAAACGTGTGCGAATTCCTGTTTCATATTCAGTAAAGCATGACGGAATGCACGTTTCTTTTAAATTTCTTGCTTTTATATTCATTTGTTTTCAAACTGGATGCAAAAGCAGGCTGCTCATTACATTCTGGATGTTTTATACGTATATAGTAATAATAGTATTTACAAATTGTTATGATTCTAAGTATAACTACACAGAGTAAAAAATATTAACCACAATAGTACAGTAGCAAAACCTTGGCCATAGAAACCAAGAATGCAGGTTTCAAAATCTTTTGAGGCCAGAAAACCTTCACCTTTAATTTGTCTTTACTACTGGGCTGTTGAAAAATGAAGCTATAAATATGTCATTATTAGAAGATAAAAACACTAAGGTTATTATTAAATAAAATTATTTCAGGAAAAATTAATAAAAGCAGCTTACTTAATGTAAAAATTAAATTATATTGTATGCAATACTATAAAAATAAATAAACATCCCCCCCCACCCCAACGCATCGTCATGTTAACATTTGCCTCCAATTCGAAAATAACTAAGTGTAGCATCGCATAAAAGAAAAAAAAATACCAAATTATTAGATCAATTATAAACAAGTCTATGTATTCTTCAAAACATAAATTATTTAAAGAAAATATTTTCAGAATATTTAAAATCCCCAATCATCCACAGCAATTCTAATATAAATATTTTTAATTTATATAACATGAAAGGTCATCCTGTGACTGTATGTAGAAAATTGAGTAATATAATACAGTAGAACGTCGTTTATCCGAATGTTTATTATCCGGAGTGTCAAATATCCGGTCCAAAGTCTGGATATGTTTTCGAGCAGTGCAATGTGCTCAAGAGTTGTTTCGCTTGAAGCCAAAAGTGACGGGAAATAACAACAACTGAAGTAGCAAGGGTCAATCAAATGCTGACGCATTTTCTGAGTGGAGTGGTACGAACAACACTCAGAGTGTTGTCCTACTCAACTACTGCTGCTCAAGATAATCAGAGACCTTGCAGCGAAAAAACGAAGGTGTACAATGGTACAGCGAAAAATAAGTGATTATTTTCCACAATAAAGGTAAAATTGCGACATTTTACACCTATAATACTCTTTCAACAAGCACGTTTCCCGCATGAGATGATTTTAAGTAATCGTATAATGTCAAGTTTTATATACTGCATGGATCGCATTCGGTTTTCGGTTATCCGAACAATCGCGTACCCGAATCGTGTCAGGAGCGAATTGATTCGGATAAACGATGTTCCACTGTAGTTAAAAAAAGAAGACGAATGAATAACATAATATTTAAAAAAGGATAGGTAGAATAATTAACATTATACATGAAAAAATAGTAATAATTGAACCCTAAAGCAAATATCATTGTAGTTTGTCATTAACCTTAAAACCATTTTAATATATTCTTCCAAATTTAAGACGATTAAGGAAATGTTAAATGAGAACTGAAAAAGAAAAGAATAAGATTATTATCATTATTATGTAAATAGTTAAAAAGGTGTGAATTATCAATTTTTCCCCAACTTATATCAAAACCCAAAATACTGGTACCTAAAATTAATAACTAGATTTTTCATCAAATTTGAAAACCGATAAACACAAAAACTCGAAATCTGAAAGAATTTCAGTGATTAACAGAATGTACTTTAAACAATTATTTACTGAATTTTTATATAATTTTAATAACAATCATGTTTTACGAAGATATAAACACATATTTTTTAATGCAAAAAATAGATTATTTAATTTAAAACATACTTTTTTTTTTCAAATTTTGTTAAAGTAGTGAATCTTCCTACATTTGTAATACATGAGGGCACAGGTTTTCCGTAATGTCAAATTTATTATTGTTACTAGAATATCAATCAACTTCCATGCATAGAAAAAGTATATTTTAACCTTATTTAATGACTTTTTAAATATACTTTGGAGTATTTTTTGTTGAGATACTTCTAAAAATAATTAATCAAAATAAAGTACGAAAATAAAACTGCAATTTCATTCGCTTTAAACCTTAAGCTACAAATCAACATTGCAAGTTTCATTCATCAACAAGGTTAGCTTGATGAGATCGGAATTTATACTTTATCAGGTTAAATTCTTCAACAATAACTCCAAAATATTGGAGTCATATGAAATATGGCTCTTTTACTAATATTTTGGAATTAGTATTCCTTTGTGGAGATCACGGATGCCATTTTAGCTTGAGAAATTCCAGCCCAAACCTTTGTATCTCTATCTACCTCTATATATTTATCTTTCAACAATGTGAGATTCGTAGTATCTAATACTTTGTATTCTGCAAGTCAGCACAGGATATCAAATAAGGTGTCAATATGTTTCATTTTCTAAATAAATACTCTGCTAAAGCTTGTAAAAAATTTTGAGCTACTTTAAATATTAAAGACATTTTAATCCGAATATCTTTTCAAATAATCTATTGTTCACTTATGTGTCGTTTTATCCCTTATGTAAGGAATTCATTCATATAATTTTATTACATCTAATTGTTACTTAAAACTATTTCAGTTTTCATTTTCGCGAAATAAAGAGACATTTCTTCTAATTATATTTGTGATCTAAGAATAAAATATATTCTTTCATTCCTTTATTTCTGCATCACACAAAAGCCTCCATTGTTTACAATATTCGTTGAACTGATGCTCCCGAATATGAGTAATCACATCGTATCCTGTTTACCCTTTCGGAGAAAGTTCATAACTTCGTTTTCCTTAACGCAAAATGCTCTGCCCTAAAACATGTCATATTCGAAAAGTAATCACTTTTAAATGATTCAGCTTTTGTTTCTAAAGTACTCAAAATGATAGGAAAGGGAAAGTAATCACAGTTAGAAATGGTGTATGTCATCGGAGGAATGTATGGTGCGATCATAAAAGGAATATATATGTGTAGAAACCGCTTATCCGCTTCATTTACTTCCACCCTCAGATAAATTGACATCTTTCAATTGTGAATAGGAAAAGGAATCCAAATTATTTTGGATTGTTATAAAATTTTGCGAAATCTTTTTCGGTATCGTTGTTGGGAAAGCTATCTTGACTTTCTCTACTTTCATTTCTCAGGACATTAAATAACATAAAAGCATTGGAATATTTGTACTTACAAGAAAAATAGATATTTTTATCAGTCGAATGGAGTTAATATGTGTGAAAAAAGAAATGCTGAATAAAGGGAGAAGTACACTTAATGTTAAATAAGTTAATATACTTAAAGCAAAAATGAAATTCATTTGAATTATAGTAATTGTTGAACTTGATAAAATAGTTATAATAAAATAAGTAGTCAAAACTGAAACACTAAAATCGATCTTATATTTTTCATACACATTTATTCCGAACCGAAGTATTCAACATATTTTATCATATTATTTCATCTACATACTTAAAGGAAAAGTTTCACAAGAGTAAGATTTTTCATTAGGGCACATCCAGGCAACCTAACCATCTTTGGGATTATGCATGTATTCTTTACTATAAACAATAAATTCTGTTTAATAGAAACTAAAAGTGTTACAAATTCTGAGTTATGAATGCTTAAAACAGTGTAATATGTGGATGTGTAATATGTTAATATTAATATCTGTTGTATTTATTTTATGCTAAAATTGTAATGTTCGCAAGCAACGCCGTTCCTTGCATTATAATGGTGATTCAATGGACACTTGGCAAAATGTTGGCGATCATTTCTGGAAAGTTTGTAACCAAATGGAGGCTTCTGGAAATTACTGGAGAAATCTACTAATATCACGATCTTTAATGTAAGCGGATTTTTCGAGAAAAATAAATGTAGCCTATTTATAGGGAATCGCTCACCGAAAATGAGTAGTATTGCTTTGAAAGTTAAAGAATCGACTAGAGATTAGTTATTACTTCGGCTGTTGAATAGAACGAGCTAATTCTTGTGAATAATTTTTAGCATACTTGTATCTTTGATACTGATAGTTGTATTTGAGTGCTGTGGATGGTGTGAAGACCATACGGGATTTATTAAGAGAATTCTAGTGCTTATCCTGTATTTCAAGAATTGTTTTTCTACATAAGTTTCATCACTGTCTTGCTCTTTGCGACTGATAGCACAAAATCATTGATCCCCGATTTACGTAAGAATATTTTGCAAGTTAGTTATTTAATGGTCAATATAAAAAAAGTGATTTAATCCAATATCATATAAAAATAAATAAATCCAAAGAAAAAAAAAATGATATAATTTATTTACGAAAAATTCCAAAACACATTATTTGTAGAATATTTTTTTTTACCTTCGACATAAAGCTTTAAGAATTATTTCTTAACCACTAAATGTGAAGCTCAATCTTCTTACTACACATAAAAAAAACTGTCGAAAACTGTTTTTTATACTTTTAATTAATAGATTAATTTATCATAGTCTTGTACGATTGGACAGGTATCTTACCATAAAACTAATTTCACAATATTTATTTTTAAAAAATGATCAATTAACATTTAAATATTAACCTGCAAATTGTTACTAGAGCAATTTAAAATTTCTGAAGTTTTATTTCAGTTTATCCATGGATTTAGAAAATAAAATTTTTTATGCAAAACTTGAGATGTGAAAAAAAGGTTTATTTTTGTTCTTGCAATCTATCTTGTATAGAGTACTTTACATATTGCTTTATTGTAATAAAAGCTTCATTTTTATAATAAATTCTTAAGGTATCCGACTGGTTGCGACAACTTTTTTTTAAAAAAAAAAAAGAGATGTGGGGATTTTTTGTTATTTTTAAATTTGTTTAGGGCATTTTAAGAAAAATGTGCTAAAATTAAGAAGAGAAAAAAATTATTGTTACTAAAATGGGAAAAAATAGGAAAAAATTGACAAAAAATAGCATAAACGCGGTCCATTCTGTGCGGTTTATGAACAAATTTTCAATTTTTTCAATCTACTGTATTCACTTTCAATCTAATGTTATTCACTTTTGAAATGACCTTCAGGATAAGAGATATTTTCTTTTTTACAAAAACTAGAGCCCTTTATCTCGGTTACTATATGAAAATGCTTAAAAAGACAGTGATTATATTCACAGAAGGGACTGTAAATTTTGTAATATAACAGTGATGATAAGCCTGAAGGTTAAAACAATTCTACTATTATACAGAACTTACAGAAAAAATTTCAGCTAATTATGTTCAAAACTTTTTCAGCAATCCCTGACCCCGTTTCATTATTTTCAAAAAATCACATTTCGAATAAAACGCGTTTTAAAGTATGACATCTTACTTAAAGTAATGGCATCAGCTTTTACTAAAACACTTGTAAGTTTTGTTCTAAAATAAAATCGTTAAAAAAATTTGTCAATTTTTGGCAAAATTCACAGTTTTAGGGTAGTCGGATACCTTAAGATGTTATAAATATTTCTCTGAAATCATTAAAAATGACTAACATAATAAATAAAAGCTTGAGATATATAAAAAGTTAAAGATATAAAATGGTTCTAAAATTTTTACAGGGACTTTTTGGTGTCTCTAAATAACGATCCATCAATGTTAATATGAATTTATTTCTCTCTTTATCATATCTGAGAAAATAGAGTAATAGAAATCGATAGAAAAACTTCGATAAACTCATATAGTTCCTAAGAATTGAAAACTATTTCTTACAATTGCGTTCTTTTTTACACTTCACTTAAATCACATCAACAATTTTCAAATTCTCAGAAAGGAAACAGGTTGAAAAAGATGTCCAAGTTCAATAATCGTGTTATATGACTATAAAGTGTTCAAATTAAAACGAATATTTTTTAATGCTTAAAATGTTTTGAATACATAATTAACATGTTTTTTTTATCAGATCTGTAAATGAAACTATGCAATATGCAATAAGCGAGAGCATAATAATTTTGATCCATACATTTGAGTAAAATTCAAAACAATTGCTAATATTCCTTTCATAAATTTTCCAATTTTTAATTATAAAAGAAAAAATATTAATAAAACAAATTGGAAATGTTGTGTATGGAATTCATCCTATAAGATTTAAGTTTTCATATACATTACAAGTTTAATGCATGGAACTTAAAATTTATTACAATTGCAACATAAAGATGTTGTAATAAGACAACAATAACACTCTTATATAGTTATATAGTTAGCATCGAATATAATAATCACAATAAAGTTTGTCCATACACAAAGTTTAAAGCTAACTCGAATGAAGAAATTAATAATAGTGGAAGTAATATCCACGTACAATACGCCATGCACATTGGCTAATCGTAGGTTCTCTAGTTATGAATTTTAAAATTTAGTTGTTTTATCTATAGATCATATTGTGACAGAAAGTTATTTATAGAAGTATAGAATGCCATTCAGTTTGTATAATCTACATTGTCCACCTATAAATAATTTCATTAGAAACTCTAAAATGCAAATATGTAATTCGATAAATTCTTACTACGAATATAGATCCTGATATTACAAGCTTTCTTTTAGATACGATAAACGCTTGGAACGTCACTTTTCAACAATACAAAACAGTGTAAGCAGAAAATCTGTGTGCCCTGGCCAATGCAACTCATTTTCACAACAATACAAGGAATATTAAAAAGACATAAATAATTACGCGTCTATATTTACCAAAATTGTTTGGTGTTGCGGCACCTCCAGATTCTCGGATCGGTTGAGCTTGAGATCTCTCTGATCGTGCCGGTTTCCGGGGGGGGGGATCTGAATGCAGTAGAGATTGAGACGCCATTGAATTGGAAACGGAATGATAACCAATCGATATTTACAGTAACTTACTTTTTATTAATTTTACGCTTAACCTATTTATATAACCTATGTAGACAAGACAATAAGCTATTAATGAATAATATTTGTTTATCTTAAACGAAATACCTCCTCTGAATTCACCCAAGAGAAATCTTCTAATTCTAAAAGTGTAAAAGCTATAATTTAGGACGATAATTCAAGCATAAGCGATTATAATTCAGGAACTATTACCATGGTCATTAGTGCACACGATACCTATTCTCTATCTTACTGACTATTTATGTCCCATTTATTTCTAACGTTCCTTTGCAGAGTGGAGTTTCTCTGTCTCAAAATGTCAATTTAGTTGGATGAAGAAAAAAACACGAATTACAAAGGATAGACCTTTCTTCGAGCTTAATCGTACGGGTTCATGTAAGGAATATACAGAAATCCTACACATTAAGTATGCATGTACTGCATAATTAACATAATTTTCAATAAAAAAAATTGTACATTAATAATTATCACCGATGAGTCTTAACTGTTCAAGTTGTGAAATATATAATGAATTATATTCTCAATGGAATTTATTGTTAGTAATATTGCAAACTATCAAAAAAATTGCTTTGATTTCATAACTAACAGACTGAATATTTTAATTCAGTTTCTTTTGGATTTTTAGTTGTTCGATGAGAAGAAACATGACCAATTGTGTGAAATTTGACCACAACAACATAATACCTTTTCTATTTGAAAACTCTTGTAATACAGTAACTGAATTATTGAATATCTGATGCGGGACAGAATAGACTCTTTTAGTGACTATAAAGATAATCCTCAAAAAATTCACAGTTAAAGAAATCTATTTATATATAATAATATATAATATACGAAAATACTATTTATTCATTTAGAAATCCATATACAGTTTATATATGTATGTCCCTCACAGACGATACAAGAAATGAAAGATTATCCGCAAGGACGATGATGCTCCAATGAAACAATTTTTAAAGTTTTATCATATTACACCAAAAAGACACCATCCAACTCTTATTGAATGAAACCTATTTTAGTTAAAACAGTTCGTAGAAATAATTTACGAAGAACAACTCATGTCAAAGATGCCAGAACCAAGGGTTCCTTGATTATTGACTCCTTTTCAGAAACAAGCATGACATGAGCTATCAAGGATAATGTAGTATCTTTTGAAGAAATACAAAGATAATTGTTTGCCCGTCTGTTAATCTTGAATCTATTACTAAGATCTAGAGATCTAAAAGAGGAGCAATGAATGAAAGCACATCGACTCATCCTTCCAAGAATATTACAATGCAAAAGTGCACATAGGTAAGTCTACCCTTTTTTTTTTGGACTGTTGTGTGTTTATCAGAATAAACTTCCCGGAGAAGAGTTATAAAGCTGAGATCTTCTCTCAGCCCACCTTGATATGTGGGAGGAAGGAAAGATGACTAGACATGCCGGTTAACCAATCTATTTATTGAACATACAAATTACCAACACAATTCTAATAATTCAAACTAGAAAAGATGTTCCCAATCTGAGCAATATGAGAGTAAATAACGCGATGCGCGAATTACGAGAAGACATTAATTGTCGACCCTCTTTCATTCATATATAAAGATCAAATACACTGCTCTAAAGGTCTGAGCTATAATTTTACTATATAACTAATCGTCACTTTAATTCTTTCCATTGTCTAATCTCTGAAACGCACTAAAAATAGAATAATACCTGATCAGTCACAATCTATCCTTCTCCTCGCATTCTCTATATCTCAATATCGCTATCTTGAAAACCTAGGCTATATATATACGACCTAATCTGAATAATCAAGTATGATTCTTCAGAGGGTTGGTTGCGAGTAAACTTGAATTGATAAACCAAAGATTTCCCAAGAGGATTATGTTAAAGGAAGGACGCGGATAGATCCGTCACAGAGTCAGAACATTCTAGTGTCTGTTACTTTACAATACCGAAAAAATTGCGTAATACTTTCAGGAAACGACGTAGTATTATCTCCAAATAATCCTGTTTTCTTACCGACAATGCAGTTTATTCAATTCGAAGTACGGATGAGAAATCTAAACCATGTACCTCTTTACAGTCTTACTTCATCCACCCTTTCCTTAAGTATTTTTTTTCATTTCCCCATAAATCAAGAACCCATTCCCGGGGCAGAACTTGACTATTCAAATGGTTTTTTGTGAGTTTGTGCAATGGGTTTCTCCCGAATTTAAAGAGAAGTTAAATTAAATCTAATAAATTTATAAATGCGAACAACTCTACGAAAAAGCAATGCTGTACTAGAATATGTAGCTGATACATGATTTTTTATCTCTTAGTTTGTTTTTTTATTTGGTTTCCGTACTACTTTTTAGAGTTATTTCTTAAGCATAACATGATGTTAATGCAGCAGTTGTTTTAAAAAGAATGTCATTTAAAAATGAAGAATTTCATATTTTGGCTTTGGAGTTTTTTCTGACTTATTCGTATGTTTAATAAGTTATGTTCAGTGCTAATGATAATTTGTTTACAAAAAATGACTTTTAATTTAACAGCCATAAAATTAAACGAGAAAAAATTATTTAATGAGTCTTATCTAAGGCTTATGTTATTTGTTTAATGAAGCAGCGAACGTATTTTTAAACAATTGTCTTTTCGAGCAAAATAATGGTAAATTTTCACGTTTTCATTTACAATAGAAATTCTTCCCTAGAGAATGTTTTTAATGTAGAAGAACCATTATGAGTCTTATCTGCAATCATTTTTATACAGATGTTTAATCCGAACCTTATAAAATGGGAACCAAGTACAAAATAATGCTTAATGTTTGTGAGTGTAATGGATTTGAATAACACATAAGCAATTATTTTTTAAACTTAAGTTGAAAAAAAAATTGAAAAATTCCCAAATTTTGAAAACATTAAAAAATTTTGTACGTATTTGAATGTAAACGTCATTTTATTAATATAAAACTACTGCTCTTTAAATTCGATTGCCTGAAAAAAATTGGAAAGAGATAAATGTGTATAATTTTTTTTATTCTATTCAACTGAATTAAATCTTTGGTATGGTTTTAAATTCCGATTTGAATTGAAAGTATTATTAAGAAAATAACAAGTTCTCAAAGTTTCAGGGAATTGGTAATAGCTCTTTGAGAAATGACTAACTATGTATTGAGGCTGGTCAATAAAAAAATTATATTTTCAAAGGAAACACCTTCCATACTTTTCTTTTTGTTTTTATTTCCTTTTTAGATTTAAATGCAATTTAAAAAGTTGTAATACGCTTCTGATATGCACTGTTGTATGCAAAATAAAGCACATTACTAAGAGAAATATAATTTACACAAAATGTGTGAGTGTTTTTTTTTATAATTTTAGAATAGAAATATAAAGTGTCTGCATTTATTTAGTGTTGCATTATAGAAAAACAGCAGCCCACAATATTAGATGCTATATTATACGTATTAGATTTCTGGAACTAAAATAAAATTATATCATGAAGTTTTAGTTAAAAATATTAAAACTTGTTTAATACATGAATTTTTTAAAATTTTTGCACATTATGTACTTATTACGTGTTACACATAATTAACACTTAAGCAAAACTTATTACATTAAAGTTCGTGCTTTTTACGTGGTATTTTCTCCCAAAATAATAACTGCAAGTTTTAGTTAGATCTTAAGTTATGGAAATGGAAAAAAAGAAAAAAGTACAACAATATTTATACAGAACAGTAAAAAATGCATAATTATAATAAAAAAATATCCCTACA
>BMAO01035098.1:0-147934 GCA_019973975.1 Trichonephila clavata
GTAAACCATAATCACTCGATTTTAATTTCACCGTCTACAAGGCTAGTGCCCATGTAGCAACGGAATTACAGTGGCTTTGAAAATTATTTGGATTAATAATAGCTAAGAATCATTTAAAATCAAAGTTGTGTAAAAATTAAAAAAATTTTTTTTTGCAGTGATACGCTGAAGACGGTGCTTGCAAAATTTAACAATGAATTGCTGGATTTGAATATAATTTAGAATAATCTAATCTAATATTTGATCAAATTTATAGAGCTTATGTTATATTGGAGATTTATGTATGACATAATCTGGATTTTTTCGATGGATAAAAGGATAAAAAAAGTAAGGTATGAAAGTCGTAGTGGTACAAGAGAGAGAAATGAAAATACCTCTTTTCCGTTTGATTCCAAAACTTTAGAATATGCAATGTGAAAAGTTCTTATTTCATTCATTTTTAATTATGATCCATGTATTGATATTGTTCAAGGTTTTAATATGTTAGTTTGCTTTTATGTTAGTATTCGGCATCTGGCAACTTTATGTTCTATAGTTGCCGCGCGATTTCCTTCCATTTGTTCGTCAGATGGAATTAAATGGTAGTTATCGGTGTTTATTTTTTGTTATTTATTTTGGTGAAATATTAATTATACCAGTCTTTGAGGGTATTCAGGTATTCAGTTCAGGTATTAAAATATGTTTTTAAACACATAAAAAAATGCTTTTTTTAAAAATAAAGATTAAGTTCGAATGATGGTGACGATTTTTTAACGAATTATAGTTATCCAATATATAAAAAGATGAACTTATCATTTACACAAAACTAATTTTAAGCTATAAATATCTAATTAAAAATCATATTTAAATGTTATGTCTTTAATCTTCTCTTAAGGTATCCGACTACTTCCGAAATATTTTTTTAATGAAGATATGGGGATTTTTTTTTTGTGGTTTTTAGATTTATTTAGTATATTTTAAGAAAAATATGCTAAAACTAAGAACAGAAAAAGAAACTATTATAACTAAAATGGGAAAAAGATGGTAAAATTTATAAAAAATTACATAAATGGGACCCCTTTTGGTAAACTTTGCAAAAGTTTATGAACCAATTTTCAATTTTTCAATTTTGATGTGTTGCTCTGCTATTCGTTTTTGAAATGACCTTCGGATAAGAGATATTTTAATTTTTACAAAAACTAGAGCACTTTATCTTAGCTAATTATGAAATTGCTTTAAAAAACAGTGATCATTTTGACATAAGGGACTATAAATTTTGTAATAAAACAGTGACTAATAAAAATGAAAGTTAAAACAGTTGTAATATTTTACAGAACATACACAAACAAGATATCAATCATTGGTATGGCCAAGTAATTTTAGCGCGTTTTTTCCACATGTTGTATTTTACAATAATGCAACTAATGAACTTTTTACTAACAGAAAGTAGTGTGTTACTGTACCACTCCTCTAAATGTACTACTATTGAGCTGAAAAGAAATAATGACACAAATCTGTATCAGCACTATAAAAAAGCAAAACTAGCGAAATTCAGGAAAATTTGTAGGAAAATTCGGGAACACTATGGAAAAATTTAATATGATTCGGCTCATCTAGGGCACAAATGCTACCAAATGCCGAAAAACCGAGGTTAATTGGGGTGCTTATTGTCTGAGAAAAAGGTACGACAAAATATGAACGAAGACGAAATTGCGTCCTAATAGCGCTTTTGTTCCACTACGTGAAAAACGCGCTAAAAATTTCAGTTCATTATTTTCAAAACGTTTTTAGCAATCGCTGTCCCCGTTTGAGCATTTTCAAAAAAACTCATTCCGGCTAAAACGCATTTTAAAAGTAGTGACATCCGCTTTTACTAAAACCGTTGTAGTTTTTGATCTAGTGAATGGAAAAATAATAAACTTGGTATTTTTATAAAGCTATTAAGAGATGGCCTTTAAATTAAATCATAAAAAAAATTATCAATTTGTGGAAAAATTCTCGATTTTAGGGTAATCGGCTACCTTAGAAGCAAAATCAGAAAACAAATATTGTTCTTAAAAAAAAAAATTTTACTACTAAATAAATAAAAAAAAGTGTGGAAAGTCACGTGATAGAAGTGAAACTTCTTTGGCGACGTTGGCCGTAAATGCAGGAATAGATCTAATTATATTAAACTGCTGAGATAACTTTAATCAAATAAAATTCGAACTTCATTTATTGTATGAAAATATTTTTATTCAATTTTCTGCATCATCATTTTCCCAGAAAAACACAATAGGTGTGTGGTAACTAAAGTAGTATATAAAAATCTCGATTGTAGTCAATCAAGAAAATGAGAGAACACTGCATCAATCGTGGTTCCGTATATTGTTTTTTCCTTCTCTAGAATCAGTATTCATTGTCAAATTCAGTGTCCGTTTCAAGAATTCAATGAGTGGCTTTGATTCTTCTGAAGCAAAATTAACATTAAAGTCTCCAGTCAAGATAATCGGCTTTTAATCATCATCGGATCCAATAATTGCAGCAGCCTCTGATGTGTACAGCCTAAAACTTTATGGATAAAGATGATAAAAGCTGCGGCAGAGCTACCTGGTGATACATAGACTTATATCACCAGGTAATTTGCTAGCAGGACTGCTGCTAGTTTTTCTTTTTTTTCTTTCACGAAACTTTTTTCCTCTTTTTGCATTTGTTCTAGGCTATCTGACCAGAATTTATTTTGATTCAATGGAAATAAAAATTAATAATATAAACTTAATGCATCACTAACAGAAGTCACTGTGTTTGTTTACAAGTCGCTCTATCCGTAGCGATTCTGGCGTGAACGTTAGTGACATATACACAATGCCCAGGCACTCCCATAACGGGAAGAGCAAAATAATGGTAATATTTTTGGTGCGTTTGTTCGTTGAAAACGGCACGTTTATTACATAAAAACTACGAAAATACGCCACGCGAGTTCGTTACGAGAGTAGCAAGGGTACCCACTTAATGTCACTATACCTAAGCGCCTTTCGTCCATAGCAGCAAGATATACTTTTGATGCACAATTCCCCCTTAGCAATCGTCAACTTTTTCACGGATATGACACAAGTCACGTGGTGTACCCCACCCCCTCTCTTTTCCTCCTGCTCGCTATATCCTCACCATGGCGACGTTTCGGGGGGATGGAGGGAATCCTTACTTCCGTTCGCTTTTTCACTGTTACGCAAAACTGGGTATATTTCCATTCACTCCCGTCCACAAAGAAGTTTCTCTTCGATAAAAAAAAATGACAAGCTAAAAAAAATCTGTACATTAAATTCAATTCTTTTGAAATACAAATCCAATCGTATAATTATTTACTACTCTTTAATGTAAAAATGAAGGGTTGAAGTTAATAAGATTAATCTGTTACTTAATAAAAATATTAATTTAGAGAAAGCATCTTTGCAAAAATGTTGTGAATTATTTAGGGTGAACTAGAAGTCTCACCCCTGATTATAAATATTTATTGTGCCCAAACTATTACAATTAGATATTTTTTTCTCTCGATATAATGTATGTGTTATAAAAATTTTTATAGGACTTTTATCTCAGTAAATTTCAAAGTGTACCCCTTGTAGCTCGAAGAATGTTTAAGCAGTATTTCATTTCCCGCCAAGTGTTCTTTTAACATGTCTTGCAATTTGTAAGCATATAACCTATGCACTTTATGAAGAATTGTTACCAAACTTTTTGTGACGTTTCATACCATCGTGTTACTGATTTTGCACCAGGATCTTTGCTTCCGTAACAACGTCGAAATTTACGCTGAATATTAATGGGTGATTTCATTTCGTGAAACCAAAGCACACTGTGTAAATTTTCCCCCCAGAGTCACTATTGAAGAAGTATTCACACCATATACCGCACAAAAAGTTTAACGAAACAGACCTTTTCAATGATACTAAAGTTACATTACTATATTAAATGGTTATTTTGTAATGAATTTTTGCCATCAGGGAAGACTTTTGCTTCACCTTATATAACAGGGGTGTTGTGCGTTATTAAATTAATTAGTGTGAAAAAAATTCGAAAAAAATCTAAGCGCTAGTGATGAATGTATTTTAAGCTGCACAAAATTAACGAACCATTCATTACGGTTTCATTATTATTAAGGTTCTACCCACCATTTTAAATTCGAAGCGCGTGTGCGCGAGTAAATTTAATCTATGGAATTTCTACCTTCCTCCTTAAACTAGTGCTTCTCAAACTTTAAACTTTTCAATCAGAATTTTCCTCGCCCCCCCTCCATACAATAACAATCTAATGAATTCAATAATTTACTTGGACGCTAAAGCTACAATACGATTTAAATTATAAACCGTACAAATTGTCAAGATAAGTATTAAACCTTGCTAATGACAAGCGCATGAGAGTCACTAGTCATTATTAAATTTCTTTTTAGTATCTATAAATTAATCATCAAATACAATGCGCAGTACTTATACATTTGTAAGTATATTATATCATTGTAAATGTGTGTTTTATATTTTTGTTATATCAGAATGTATTTTATTTTGTTTCATTTCAGTAAATTAATGATTTTTTAAATAATCTTTTATTTTCGATACGCCCGCCTCCCCCCCCCCCTTATAGGGTTATTACGCCCCACAGTTAGAGAAACGCTGCCTTAAAATTAGACTAATGCATTGGTTTGAATACAATAACGTGCATTCTAAAAGGAGAGGGAATAAATGTTCCTTTATAGAATTAATTTTTTCTTTTATGTTCGAAAATATTTCCTGATACTTCTTTAAAAAATCAGAAAAAAAGCTCAAATCAATCAGTAAAATTGACTTGCGAATATTTTCAGAAATTGGAAGAAAAACCTTGATTATTTTTTATTCTTTTGGATGCACTAGCTTATGCTTGAGGATGAAAATAGAAATCTTATAAAATTTACATTACGGTCCTGAATTCAAAAGGCAAGTAGGCTTAACATAGGACAAATTTTCGATATTGTTATGTACATCGAATCCTCCAGCGGTGACATCACCTTTTCCTTCTGGACAAATATCAACGGCATGATTTATTTACTTGTTGTGATTGGCTCTACCTAAAAAAAGCATACCGTTTGATCAGATTTATTTTCTGGAAACATGAAATCGAATTCGATTGAATGCATTTAATATATTTCCTAGTTTGATTGACTACCTAAGCAGTTTTGAACTTGATGAAATAGAAGTGAGGTGGAGAAAGTAATGAGGGGAAATTTATTTGATTCAAGTAATGTAGACCACTATACGGTTTTTTATTGCTAAATATATTAAACAGAAGGATATGTTTCTATATATTCCAATTATTGATAAAATTTATAATAATTTTAGTTCATATCAGAGGCTCCCAAACTTTTTTGTCTCATAGACCCCTTGGCATGTTTTTCAGTTTAAGGTAGACCCTGCTTACCAAATATTGAATTTTTGCAAATTTATCAACTTAAATGTCTTTTGACAGCTGGTGCTACTACTTACTTTAAAAGAGTACTGTAGAAAAGTATATAGCTTTTAAAACTTAAGAAACACATGTAAATGAATTAAATTAATTCATAAAATAACTCAAGAACAAACAAATGCTTTTAAGGGAGAGAGGAATCTGGTACTTCAATATCCAATTTTCAACATTTAATATCAATATCTAGTCAGGGTTGACTCAACTCTAAATTTCCTTTGTTAGTAAGTAAGTCCCCCTCTTTTTTTTGTTTTTGTTTTTGAGATTGGAAAACTCACACTGAAACTCCCTCTCACTAGGAAAAGCAATCAAAATCCTTCTCACGATATTGAACAATTGGCAAGAAATAGCAGGTATGTCTTTTTAAAGCCAAAATTGCTGACATCCATTTCTGAACTTTATTTTAAGAACTTCGTTAGGGCTAATTTTGATCAGTTCCAGTTGTATTATGATTTTTTTTTCAATGTGACTATATGAATTCATTATGTATTGTGGTATTACTGTAAAAAGCAATCTCAAACCTTGTTTCAAAATTTGAGTAAAGGGCATTTAAATGCTGAATATAGGTTAAAATACCCTGACAGATTGTCTGTGAGAAATTCAGAAAGTTCGCGACGTTCAATATTAGACGTTTACTGTTAAAAAAAAAGTCTGTATAAGCAGTCAAGGCAGTCTTAGTATTATTGAGGATTTTTTAAATCTCACAGCCATGTGTTGGGAGTCAGGGACGGGTGTTCAAAATTCTGGAGGTCTGAGAGGTCAGGCTGATACATTAAGGGGACCACGGTGATCAAAAGTTTAATAACCACTGGATTACAGTACTATTATAACGTACTGAAATACACAAAGATTTACAGTTTTTTTTAAATATTTTTCATGTTCACACCTTTTTTTGGTAAGCTTGTTCTTATTCTAACAAATTTGCACAACATCGGTTCGAATTTTCAAATTATATAGGGATAGTCCAGGATTCTTGAGTAAGGCAAGTGCATGGTCCTCTTCTAATAATTATTTTAAAGATTGTCGGGACAAAGTATGTATATTTTCCATGTTCAACAAAAAATTACTCTTAGAATAGATAGTTTGTAAGAATGAGAAAATATGATTTTACGAACAGAGAGTGAAAAATAATTCTTTTTCTCCTGTTCATCATTTCCCCCCATTTTGTAACTATACAAATGGTTTATATCATAATTGTTTTTCTCTTAAGTCGAGATAACCGGAAAATTCCTATTTTGTAGTAAAATAATCAAACTTTCTGTCAACACTAATTTTGCTTTCCTTATTAAAAAAACATCTCAATTTTGTAAAAAGAAGTTAAGTTTCTTTTATTAGTTATTCTATTAAATATTAAGGAGCATAGCTTTCCAAAGGTGTCCTTGAGGTTAATGAAGGGGTTCGTGGGAAATTGAAATACACTACTGGCCACACAAAATGCAGCACCCTGAAGGAAGCATGCAAACTATGTGAAATTTACATCATTCGTTGGAGGTGGTGAAATATGCAAATCATTAGCATTATAGCACAGACGCACATCACATGCAGCCGTAACGCTACCCGCAAGCGCTAAATAAGGGGAATTTGAAATACGGTAATTGTTTTTACATGAGATTTTTTTTTGAGTAAGCTGTTTATTTACAAATACCTGGTGGAAGGCATAGATCGTCTTTTGATAAGTTTCTGAACTCGACCGAGGAAAATATTAGCCTGTAGGGATTGCGGATTATCCTTCAGAGAAATCGGTCAAAGGGATGGACGAAACCAAGCAGCTGTGATGCGGATCTTTCATCACTGGATGCAGGAGGAAACGGCAAACCGATGGGGCCGCGGGTTTATCATAAAAACTGCGTGCTGCATCTAAATGTACTAAATTCAGATGAAATCAGTGAAAAAGTTAATAAAAACTATTAAAATTTATTAAATAAAAAAAAGAACTCTCAACCATAAATCTAAACTTCTAAAATCATCAAAACTACATGAAACAGCTAACAGCTGAATCAAAAGACTACGTTAGGAACCATCATTTTGCAAAATCGTATAAATGAATTATTTTTTTGATATTTAGTATCACTTGAACTAAGAAATACATATAATATGGGTTTTAAGAAAAATATAATAAAAATAATATTTAAACGTAATTTTTTGGCAACAATTGAAGGAAAAAAATTACATATTTTTAGAACATTCTTCTCTTTTATGGAAACTGCTTCCTTCATAATAATACCTTGCCCGTATATAATTAGGAGTTCAGTACACGGGTTTAAAAATTTTGAAATATATAAATTAGAAATCGATTTATTTATATTTTATTAAATCAGAGTAGAGAAAGTTTTAACAAAAAAATCCGTTATTATTTCAATTCATCGCAACTCTGAAAATAAAACGAATTTTCAAAACTTTTATTTCAACTTCAGTACAGAAGTTCAAGAATTATACAGACAAAATATTATTACAGAAGCGTTTTTCATAAAAGGAGAATGTTTTGGAAATATATCACTCTTTCTTCATTTTTTTCCAAAAAATAGCATTTAAATAATTTTTTATTGTAATAACATTCTTAAAACAATTTTACATATAATATTCTAATTCAACTCACACTAAGTTAAAAAATTATTCATTTATGCATTTTTTCAATGTCATCGATTCCGAATGTAAGCAGTCGCCTTAATTTGACGAATAAAATCGTTCCAGTTCCTTTTATAGTTGATCAGAGTAATATATATATAATTCACATCTACTTGAAGGTAGGTACCAACAGGCGATAACGATAAATGTATCGATTACCAGAGGTTGCTTAGTACTGAGTAAAATCTTCTAGTACCAAACCATTAGCACAGTTTATAAAAGCTGTCACGTGAATTACAAACATGCAGGAGGTGCAATACTTAAATGAACATGCTTTCTATGTAACAAAGAATTTTAAAAGAAAACAGTAAAAAAAAAGTAATATAAAAAAAAATTTAAGTCAATTCCTACTTAGATCAACAAAAAAAAAAAAAAAAAAAAATTATTGTAGTTACTTTTTATTACAAAGTTACAATTAATATATATATATGTATATACATATGAAAGAATCACAACATTAAGTGGCAATTAATTTTTATTAATTATCGTTAAAGTATCGTATTGTCATTCCAAACAATCGTGTATTTAAAATTTCAGTTCAACTGAATGCTTTGAAACATGAGGAAAAAAATCTTTTAAAGTTTTGACCCAAGTCGCTAAAAATGAAGCCAATGTGGCTGTATCTGTAATTCTTCAAATAATTCCTTTCAGTCAGTTAATTTTATTTAATTATAATTAAATCATCATATATTGTTACCCAAAACAATAGTGTATAGAAAATTTTTAAGCTCAAATGAGCGAAAAAAACCTTTTCCAGTGTTGAGACAAGTCGCTAAAACGGTTGCTAAGTCACCAAAAATGATGTCAACGTGACTGTATTTGTAATTATTTGAATAATTAGTTTTAATCAATCACTTTTTATTAATTATAATTAATTTACTGTATTGCCATCCAAAATAATCGTGTATATAAAATTTCAGCTCAATTGAGTGCTTGAAAATGCTTTTTAGTAACGATTGAAAATTTGAACAAGATAAATGTATAAATATAATGAGAGTGTGAACTAACAGTAGAAAAAACATATTAATTTAATTATTAGAAATATATAAATATTTTATAAGAGCAAAATTAAAAACTTAAGAAAATATTATTAAAAATAATCATAAGAAAATTTTTATTTCCATATCATTTTAAAAAATAATTCTCTATTTGTACTATCGTTTGATTCCGAAAGAAACATTAAATGATATAATCTCCAAACGATTTTCTATGGAACAATTCTCGAAGAAATATTTTATTACACCAATATTCTTTTAAAAGTGATCTTTGTTATCCATATTTTACTACCTGCTTTCCCTTTTCTGTATTTAGATTCGTTCCTTTGCAAGAAAAATCCTATTTTGAACTATTTTTGAAAGTTTTGAATAATGAATAAGTTTTGGAAAATATAGCTACAGTTCTTTTGAAGAATTCTAAACAAGCTTTCATGTTAAGCATATTTTAAACTGACTGCCTTTTTGTCAAAGTGATTCTTATAAAGGCTTTTTTCTGTCTATATTCACTTTAAACTTATTTGGAAATAAACAATTTGAAAATGGATTTATATTCTCATATCTTCGGGCTATTCTCGATCTGTGTGGTTGCAAAGTTGTTCCAAAAGCCCAATTTTATGTAAAAAAAAAGGAAATTATAGAATTTGATAACGCGTTTTTAAGTAATTTAAAAAATTCTAGATCACATAAAAAAAACACAAATCTTAGTTTTTTGTTCAAAAAAATTATTACTCAAGCAATTATTTGTACAAGGTATATTAAAAGGTAAAGCAATGCAAAGTTTGAAAATATTATCCAATAAACGAAATGCAATTAGCGCTCTTTGTTGCCATTGATCGGATTGTATTGATTTGAACTTAAAACAACATTTTGTCGATTTTGCTTCTGCTAAGGATTTAACAAAAGGAATAATATTAGAAAAATTGATATTTTTCGTTTCGAATTTATTTTTACACTGGTGCATGATAATGGCATAATTCCATGTGACATCATAGTCACGTGACAGTCACAATCACGTGTTTCTAGCCAATCTGCTCATGCGCCTCACTGTTGCCAACTCTTACTTTTTTACGAAAACTTTTTTTAAAAGTGCATACTTGACAACAATAATAACGCACGTAGGTAAGCAAAATGCACTTGATTAAAAGGATACTGATTATAAAAGGACACGCGTACTATAAGACTTTTAGTATTTTTAAAAACATCGACGAATATTTTAATGTTTGAACAATTAAACAATTAAAGGTAACAATTTTACCTAATTATAAAATTTGAAATTTCATTTAAAATTTTGAAACAAGTACAAGTCTAATGTCAGTTTTGAATTCAATGGATAACACGTGATTGCATTTGTCATGTGATCGTCGTGAATTGCCAACAAACAAATGATGTATGAAAAATAGCATTTCCGAGATCCAACGAAACGTAATAAAAATAAGTGCAGAGAAGATTGTAGGTCGCATCTTTTGTAAAAAAAAAAGGAAGCGTATCTTACGAGATCTTAATTCAAATGGAATTTAAACAGTGTAATATCTGCAGAAAATCATCACACTTTATGTGTTTGAAAGACGCTAAGTTACATTTCGACTTGTGCAGCAGACATCGAGTGGTAAAACATCATTTGAGAGATATGAGCACGGGGGAGCGATTGAACTACGATCAAGATGGAAAGTAGAAATACTGTGTAACAATCCCCTTGGGGTTAGTGTTTGGGGGTTTGAGCAAAAATCAGCCATAGCAACTTTTAAACACTATTCAATTTACTATTTTCACTTGATCAACCAACACAATTAAAGGTAAGGTGCACTTAATAAATAACCGGAAGAACAATCGCATAGGCTTAATGCTACTAACATATAATAAAAATTTACGTAATTGACTTCTGGAGCGCTGTTTGTGACGGATCTATACGCGTTTCTACTAATTACTTCTTTTCCCCTTAAATCAAAATATTTATTTCAACCAACCTTTATCGAGAAACCAAACGTGATTTATGTAAATGAGGAATATTATATAAATTCAGTTTTTGCGAATTGAAAGAGAGTGAAGTAAGAGGTCAAGTTAAGTTAAGTGAAGTAAAGTGAAGCAAGTGAGCTATCGACACGTAGTTGTTGACAAGTTAAGTGAAGTTGATACGTTTGATGTGTGCAAGGAGAAGTGGTTAGTGAAGATTGAAATGCAGTGAAATTAAATATTATGGAGTGTGGAGCCATCGTCATTTGAGAAAAAGATAAAAGACTAAAGATACTGCCTGAAGATCTCCGAGAAGGGACCGAAACATTAAATAATCAGGTATCGTAAAATTGATTAAGTAAAAGCTGATTATTAGTGTGCGGCGTAGTTGTAAATGAGCGTATTTAAGCTATCTTAGATTCAGTTGAAGTTCTGTAATATTATCCCCACATTTGAGTATCTCACCTCTGCACTCTACCATTGTTAAATACCTTAATTAGAAGTGTGTTGTGCTTGTTCATAATCAGTAATAAGAATTAATAAATCAAATTAGATTGGCATTATGTCTGTAGACTATTTAGTTCCTCCTACACATCTAGCCGGGTTTACAGATAGACAGGAGGGTTTGAATGTAAGGAGTAACTACAGGTTACCACATCTTGTGACTCCTACATTAGATTTCTCTGTAAATATCTTACTTAACTATACGACCTCCGGTCATAAATTTTGTTCACAATTTAATCACTTTTAATCGCCAACTATCAATCATCGACTATGATCGCGTACACAAATGCCAACGCTTAAATAGAATAACTCATTTAACTTAATCCCTTCTTCTTCATCGAGGAAAGCTTTCAACAGAAGTTATAGTTAAAAAGAATAATTTCTACCGAAGAGGATTAGTTGAAGATTCATGGATAGACCCGTTACAGCTGGTAGTCGTGGGAGAAGCTGTATCCTGGAGCGAATGCATATGTACGCCTTATAGCAAAAAGTATTAGCCAACATATCACTCGGATCCAGATAATTTCAAAGCTTGCAACTGCTGTTGGTATTCGTGTACCTTGCCAGAACAATTTCTCAATAATTAAATTAAACTAGCATGTATCCACGGGTATGTTAAGTACATTCAGCTACAACCTCACTATTGTCGGAAAAGGTTACGCTGGTATACAGAGCGTTGCAATCTTCCAACACTGGTCTAGAATCATGCTCTCCGAATCCAAGCCCAATTCACCATGAAGAGTGATTCTGGATTCCTACTGTTGAGGAGAGAGAAAGAGAGAGGAACCCGTTATTTGTGTACCCGTTATTTCACATGTGCAGATATGGTTCCCCCCCCCCCCGTTTATTTTCCTCAAAAACTTCTAGCTCCAATGATGTAGTAACCCGTCTTACTGTGATAACGGAACACATTATGTTTAAGGATATCTGAATAATCCTATCTGTAGAGCGACAGCCGTCTTTATGTGGTGGTTGCCTTAAACTAAGATAGTTATATAATTTTGTTTGAATTTATGCTAACTAATGCCCATTGCTGGGTTCAAATGTTACCCAAATAGGGGTGGCCTTGTCTCCAGGGGCGTCTTAAGGCATGGGCCAACTGGGCCCGGGCCCAGGTCCTCGACCACAATGGATGCCTCGTCTCGTTCTCGATTTATCCTGAATAAGATCACGAATAGATTCAACGTTCAAATATTATTTCGGGCTGTATTATCTGAAAAACTGAGAATTTTGGATGATATGTCAACTGGCTACATGTGATGATCGTCTTCCATGCATAGGCCTAGACCTATCACCATACGCCATTATTACTCATTCTGTCAAAAAGCAACAGTCGGTTCAGCTGGCTGGTGCGATATTAAGAGATGTACATTTATTTGTTTCGGGTTATAGTTTATATGAGTTTTTGACAACGTATGTTACGTTTGGTCTACTTTTAAGGGTCATAGGTAGGTAGGTCCCTAAAATTGTGTAGGGGCCCAGGGTCTGAAGATGTCTTAAAATACCCCTGCTTGTTTCCCCAATAATTAACAACTATAAACTTAGACGAGATAGGGAAAAAGAGAGCTATATTGTATAAATAACTCTCAATGCTATAATCAATTTCAAAATTCAAAATGAAATTTGACATTAAATACAGAATGGAAAACTATACATCTATTACTTGCATTGAACAAACAATTTATGATAACATTTGGAAAATTTATCATCTAAAGAATTAACTGATTGAAGGAGTTAGTTACTCAACAAAACTAGGGTTCAATTAACGTTTTTAAAATTAATTTTTAGTTGCGAAATCTTACTTAAATTATTTGATTTGAAATTTTTTAAAACTTTTTTGCTCGTTTTTTTAATTTAATAAATGATATTTTCTAAATAAATTTGACCAAAATATTCGTGTATAAAAGAAAATATTTTAAAAACCTGAAATATTGTTAGTATGCAAAATTATAAAAATTTAGCAAAAAACTATGCCTTTGATAACTAAATTAAAAGGCTTTACTACAAGGATGATAAATTCGGAGTCATAAATTCTGAAATATCGTTTGATCTTGCTGTTAAATAACCTAATTTATCGTTTGCAGTTTTTAGTTTTGCTGTTGTCTTGCAGCTCCTGAAAAAGCACAGCTGTGTTCAAGAAGTACAATTATAAAGCTAAAAAACTTCTCTTTTCACATGGGAACAATTTGTCTCAAATAAATAAAAGAAGATTTAAGCGTATGTTTAAAAATCGTTGAATTGTAAAAAAAAAAAAAAAAAAAAAAAAAAAAAAAAAAAAAAATGTCATTCTAATTTTCCATATAATCATGTAAATTTTTATCATCAGTTTCCAAATATATATAGATATTCAAAGCTATTTTTTTAAATATTAACATCGCTATAATAGCAAGATGAGAGATATTGGTGACGTTCTTCTTCATTTAAAACCATTGTCAAGTGATGAAAGAGTATTTTAGCTAGTAATCCCGTTTTCTACATTTCCACACCCTACCAGTGAGAAGAATTTAAGCCTCGATGCATACTGCAAAAGAGGGGGCATGAGAACTCAATTTGAAATTGCAACTATTTCTTCGACCTTTGCGTTACAGCGGGCGCACCCTACTGTTAATAATCAAAAAGGAAATAAAACTTGCTTGTATGTCTTGTAACGGGTTCTATTCACGATTTTTACTAATTCACTAGGGCAGCGATTCTTAAAGTTTCGATCACTTCGACCCCCAGTGGCGTATCGGAGAGTATTAAGGCTGCCCTGAAAAGTCAGGATTTGGTCCCCAGCCAGATCTTACAAAGGATACTTACTTGGCGTAAGTCGGGCTTTAGGCTCTCTAAGACCCTGGGCCTTCCCGCGTTGCGGAGGTGTTCGTTACGTCACTGGCGTACGTGTGTATCAACATGACATCACAAACCCCCAAGATCTTGAACATTTCTCCCCGGCATAGTATTTTTGATCAAAGTACAAGTTCTAATAAAGTTTCTTCTTTGGGGACAATTTAGTAATCCAGTCTAGTATGGCACGACTTTCAATTTTTTCCACGAGGACTTTCAGAGTCTGTAAAAGAGGGGAGTTTCAACATTACATGAGAGACTCCGTGGATCCTCAGGGGTCCACGTCCCTCAGTTTTAGAACCGCTGCTCTAGGGTAAATATCTTTAGGACGCTGTATGATTATAAAACCACTTTCTGGTAAAGGAACCACGATTTATGAGAGTTACCAGTTAAAGTAAAATAAAGAGAGAAGTTGGAGAGAGATTGGTACATGGAGTTACAAAAGTAATACTTGAAATTACAAGGGGTTCAAGAAAAAGGAGCCGGCTGATCATTTTAGGACGCTTAGTATTGATGAGGATTTACTGTTTATTGTAAGTATAGAATTTGTTATTATAGATATTTAAACTAACTTGACGGCTCCGTTAGCTTAGGCCGAATTTAGATAGTGATTTGATAATCATAATAAAGGTTTTTATTTTATGAAAATATCTCTTCCTTTGGTACACCCTCCCACTTCAGAGGGAGAGAGTTCGCGAAAGTCTTTGAAGCAAATTTAGTTCTTTTTTTAAAAAAAAAAAAGAACCAAATTAACCCGAAAGGGACAGAGTCGCCCCAGGCTCGCGAAATCTTTAATTCAACTGTTTGTTTGTTACCAGTGACCTTGTCAGTATTCTCCCATATGACTGTCTTCATGAGAACCAAAATGTATTTGTCACATATCTTCCTCTTTTTTGGGAATGGCAAACGTTTTTTACAATCTTAAAGAACTTAAGAGTAACTGAAATATTTTGTTCCAAAATATTTTCACTGAGCAGGCTGCATTTTTCCCTCATGAGAAACTTATTGGCTTTGATAACTTGTTGTATCTCATTATGGTTTACAAATGTAAATGAACAGAATATAAAGAAAGAAATGGGCATCTACGATCTCTATTGGATAAAGTTGAAACAAATCAAGCAAGGGAAGAACCTGATTTATTAATAAATATTATAATCATGATGAGGCCCAGTGGTCGAGGGATAACGTATCGTGCTTCCACACCACAGGTCCGGGTTCTATTCCCGGGCTAGGCAAGGTCAACTCAGCCTTTCATCCCTACTGCAGTGGGTTGATAAATAAGTACCAGCCTTGCTTGGGGACTTAAACACTAGGTTTCTCGCGGTTTCTCGCTTCAGACTGACCACCTGATCGGAATATCTGCTCATGCACCTCAACGCCCAATGGTCACGTATACTGGGTCGGACACAGTAGACTCTGGCCCTCATGGGCTGTTGTGCCACTGAGTTTGAGTATAATCATGAAAGCCATAGTAAATTTCAGAAAAGCGATGAACATGAAATGTTTGAGTTGAAAGGAAAGAAGTTTTCAAATGCTACCTAAAAAACTTAATCATATGTATATAAAGCACAAGACACACTGCACCTTGACACAATCAAAAAAAAAAATTAACATCTTATTTGTCAAGGACAACAAAACTACAATAACTTTAACAAAATTTAATAGTTTTGCCTGCAAATATCATTCCTGTATTATTAGCGAAAAGTGTCTGCGATTTATGTTCTTTATTAAAGTCACGCATTATTGAAACATTTTGGTACAGTTTGGTTGGATTTTTTCTCAAATTATCGAAGAAAAATTGAAAAATCCTTAAAAGTCTGTAAGTATGCTTTCTCTTATAATTAAACTATTCACTGGAATTATGGTTTTTATTGTGTACAAAAAAATTATTATAAAAAAAGGACTGGGACTCTATAAAAATAATTATAATAAGAAGGACTTCGTCACCCTGCGTGACCACTAACGTTAGTATAGAGTGAACGCCTTCTCCCGGTTTAATAAATTCAAAAATTTGATATGGAACATAATTCGGTATTGATCAACGCGATAAAAATATGCAGCAGACGATTAAATTCTTGAAAGAAAGTCTATAAACAAATGGACGATAGACCCCATATTTCAAAGTTAAGAAAGGAAAAAACAAACAAATAATATAAACAATCGTTTAACAAAATCCAGGGTTTACCCCTTCCACTAACCTCAAACCACTGGTAACAACTAAAACGTACAGATCTATTTCTACCGAAAAATAACACCGTAAGAAAATTCAAATTCCGCGAATGCCGCCTTTCCTGTTCCAGAACCCACACTTCACCCCTGCTTCCGACCGAGGGAGTTAGAGAGGGAGGGTGAGGAGGACGATGAGAAGCATTTTTGAAATAATCCGATTAGGGGCTAATGGAAGATGATACTAACGAAATTTTTTTCTTTTCCTTTTCTTGACGCTTTTATTCGCTCCTTTCCTCGGCGTCGACTTAAAAGGGGAATGAGCGGGTTATAGAAGACCCGGCTCATTTCTTTAAAAAGCTTTTATGCATCCGAAAGAATTCATTCCGATATGTTTCTCCACTCCTTAACAGAGTAGGGAAGGCTTAGGGGAATTCGGATTGGCAGTTCCTTTAGGAAGGGGAGGAATTGGCTTAAGGTTAATTTGCTTTCTGACGTTTCAAAACGTTTCCAGAAGTCTCCTGAAAAGCGTCTGGCGTTCAATTCTGAGCTGCTCCCGTTCAAAAAGTTTTTGTGTTGTGTTTTTAATTTTTTTTTTCTTCCATGATAACTCAAAACTTATTTTACTCCCGAGACGAAGATGAAAATTTAGCAAGTCTTTCAGAACTTCTCCCTGTTTCTCTGCAAGCTGTCATACTCATTGATGGACTTTAAACAGGCTGAAAATCATATAATAATTATTCAATTAGTGTCCTTCAAAACTCGACTGCGGTAATTAGTAAGGAGACGTTAATATTTGTTTTTCTTATCTCTTTCTACTACATATTTCTATATTTCTCCTTGACTCAGTAGCTCACAAAATACATTTAATACTCTTCATGAAGTCAGGTGACAAGGTAATGCACTCAACTCTTTAAATCCACGTGAGTGAGGATTTAATACCACAGAAATTTAGCAATCATCAGCCCATCAACGAGACAGTTTTTAATAAAATTAGGAGTCATATAGCATAAAACTTGATTACATCTTCGCTGCCACGACCAAACGTTAGTTTGTAATGCTTGTCGGTTCCTGCTTCCCTCTAATCCCCCTTGTTTTCTCTTGGACCCGGCTAGATGTGTGGGAAGAACTGAATAATCAATAGACAGGATTCACTCTAATTATTTTATTGACACAAAATATCAAGCAAGCGCAATAATAATCCAATTAAGATTGTTGATCAATACTAAGAGCGTGAAGGTGAGACTTGTTAGCCTGGGAATAATATTATGGACCCTCAACTGATTCCACGATAACTTATACATGCTCAATATGAACTACGCCACGCACTAATAGGCTAAACTTCTATTTAAATAAGGATCACGATACCTGTACTCTTGTAAAGTTCTATTGTTGAGACCTTGAAGGTTATCTTTAACTGGATTCGATCACCTTCGAGGGATCCTCTCTTGGAATTCTTCAATTGATGCTCTTATAAACTTAGATTCACCATCCTCCACTCACCAACTATCTCTAAAACTGAATACAGAATTTATATAATATACTTAATTTGCATAATCACGTTTTCTTTCTTCGGTGAAAATTGGTTGGCAAAAATATTTCCCCAGAAGAGTCCCCAAGGGGTTAGTCATAGACGCGTATAGATACGTCACAAGTTTGCTTGCTTATTGCAGGTTTTCCAAAAATCTGTTAAACTGGTTACTGCTGTTAGGCTACTACCAAAGACCAGTTAAATAAGTTATTGTTGTTAGGTTAATGCCAAAGACCTGTTAAACCGGTTATTGTTGTTAGTTTATTGCTAAAGACCAGTTAAACAGGTTATTGTTGTTATGTTATCGCCAAAGACCTGTTAAACGCAACCAATATGTTTCGTAACTGCGCCATGGGTCTATTCGGATTTTTCCAACTAACAATCCTCTTGGAGGGAAATGGTATTTAAAATTTAATTTATTGAAAACCTTCCTGCGAAGAAGAAGATGTGAGTATGTAAATTAAATCTTGTACATAAAGATTAAACTTTCGAGTTAGGGAGAATAGAGAGAGGTTATACTGCTACGGTTAGCAGTGATATAATTAAACGTGAAGTGATGCATGGATACTTAGTAGCTGAATATTGTAATATTAAAGTTGACGATTTGTCATATAGAAATCAAATTTGATTAAGTCGATAAGAATTAGAAGGTATTGCTTAGATGTAAGTGATCTGTTTATTTATAGTCTTCTCGTATCTCGTCTGCTTTGCTATTGTTATTCATATTTAGTATTTGGGTGCGACTCTTAACTTTGATTAACAAAAGATTCATCTTGTTGCTCGTAGCAAAAAATCAATTTATTTTTCAATAGTTATATTGAAGGTTAGCCATATTGACTATGGCTAACCTTAACAATTGTAACGATTATGTGGATATTTTACATGCCACAAAATCGTATAACAAGCATGCCTACGATTTTCGCATCTAGAAAATCTATCAACACCAGCTGGAATCGAACCCGCAACCTTAGGCTTACAAAGAGGGCACGCTGCCTTTAAGCCACCGATGCCGACATTTTACAAGTTTATCTTATTACTATATTTAATAGTTTATCTCGGTGCATGAACTTGCCTTTAAAGGGTAGAACCATTTGCATGCTAGAAAGTGGAAAGTCATAGACTGAAATGCTTATTGTCAAAAATATTGCCATTGTGTAATTTCTAAACTGTGGGGGGATATCAAACTACTGAGAACACGCTCTTAGACAAATCGTAAAAAGGTCGACTGAATTTAAAACAGTTTGACAAGACCCATTTTTCTCTGTGACTCAACCGGACGATCTTTGAAACCACGGAGACAATGATTTCGAAGTAACTATGAGACGGATCTATACGGTTCCTTCCACTGACTCCTCGGAGACTCTTTTTGGGAAATATTTGACTCAACCAACTTTCACCAAAGGTAAGAAAACGTGATTATGCAAATTAAGTTTATTATATAAATTCTGGATTCGCGAGTTTTGAGAGTTAGTGAGTGGAGGATCGTGAGTTATTGCAGTGCGGAACTAAGTGTATAAAAGTGTACATTGAAGATTTCTCAGTGAGGATCGGATTGGATCCCGTCAAGTATAAGCGTTCAAGGCCTCAACAGTAGGACTTCGACTTTACAAGAGTACAGGTATCGTAAACATTATTTTAATAGAAGTTTGAGGATAACTTGTAGTGCGCGCGGCGGAGTTGAAATTGAGCTTTTATAAGTTATCGTAGAAATAATCAGTTGAGGGTTCTTAAATATTATCCCCAGGCTATGTGGTCTCACCTTCGCGCTCTTAGTTTTGATCAACAATCTTAATTGGATTATTATTGTGCTTGCTTGATATTTTGTGACAGTAAAATATGAATCAGGATGATTGATTATTCAGTTCTCCCCGCACATCTAGCCGGGTCCGAGAGTAGACAAGAGGGATTAGAGGGAAGTAGGAACAGACACACATTACAACTAGTTAATAAAAATCTCAAGAATAATAATTTGTATGCTAGACATCCATCTATATTTACGTATCATTGGTCTTGTGCACGTTTTGTGATGTATTCGGGAACATCGAAACAGGGCAATGGATGAGGATTGGAGTAAATATGATATTCTTCAATGAATTGTGATTCTATTTACAAAATGATTTTCATCACATTGTAATCCGGAGAGTCCGTGGTATATATTACCATCTTCACATAGCACAGTGATTCTCAACCACCGTGGCACTTTTGTGGGCCGCCAAATTTTTCAAAAAGTATAAATTATGCTCTGTGAAAAAAATAAATGCAGAACCTCATCAGAATCATTTGGCCGTCTTATAGAAAAAAAACTAAGGGGATTCTTGGTATATTTAACTTATCATTTCGGTGGATAGACGGATATAAGAGAATCTGATTGGGTTTGTAATCCATTTGTGATAACGGATACTATTGTATTTCCTTAGTTATTATATTCTATGGTCAGAGAAGCGATTATAATTTCAATGTATCTTCTCAGTTCAATAATTCAGTTCATCTTTTGGCATTTTGTTTATTTTGCAGACAACACGGAAGACAAGTACACAGCACAAAGAACATTACATGATTCTGACTCTACAAGCCAAACGAGTATACATCTCTCACATGAGACTTGCAGCGCCATCTTAATAATTAATATTTAATTTGCAACACATTCCTCCTATGAACGAACAGTTCATAACTTAAATTAATTAATATTGTTACTTTCATTATGCTAAATTGCAATGCTAATACTTCAGAATTTTATCTATAATAATAAAACATACAATATTCATACATTAATAATATATTTATAATATCCATTATATTATGTTAAGTCATAGGAGGAAAATAAAAATTCAAATAAATTTCACAATTATAATGAATTTAAAATTAAACAACAGATAATAAATTTCTGAACAGCTTAAAATTGAATACTGCAATTTCAAATAAATGCAATAAAATGCAATAATAATAAATTCAAATGAAATGCACTTAAAAGTTCCAAATAATGAGATGCACTTAAAGTTCCAAATAATGAGCTCAAATTTTGTATTAACAGTATTTAGTTAGATATTTCTAAATTATGTAAAAGTTGCACCTCTTTCGACGATATATCCATTTAACACCTCTTGATGTGCAAAATTCCTTCACATCAGGATAGTTTGTAATAGTCCTTAATCGTCTCAGTTCAATTTCTGCTCTCTTAAATGTTCTAGCATTGTCAGAATAGATAACGGTACAAAGTCCTCTTCTCGAAATAAATCTACAAAATGCTAGCAGAAAAAGGCTTCCGTAGTAACTGATTCGAGGTGGAGTACTCTAGTTACAGCATATGTAAAAAGTAGTATGTAAAACTTTTCTTTTGAGTTTTTGACAAATATTGGTCCTGCGAAATCCAGTCCGGTGACAGCAAATGGTGGAGATTGTTCTATTCTGTCTCTTGGAAGAGGAGCCGTAATCTGCATACCTGGACGGGAATTGAATTTTTTGCAAATAAAGCACTTCCTAATGATAGACTTAATTATTTGCCTTCCTTTTGGTATCCAGTACTGGGGCGCCAAATATTGTATTTCCTTAGTTATTATATTCCATGGTCAGAGAAGCGATTATATAATTTCAATGTATCTTTCATTCTCAGTTCAATAATGCAGTCCATCTTTTGGCATTTTGTTTATTTTGCAGACAACACGGAAGACAAGTACACAGCACAAAGAACATAACATGATTCTGACTCTACAAGCCAAACGCGTATACATCTCTCACATGACTTGCAGCGCCATCTATATAATTAATATTTAATTTACAACAGATACTTCCAGTGGCGTACACAAGAGAGGTGTCCTGGGGGTCCGGACATCCCCCCCCCAAAGCCCTTGAGAGTTTTTTCGATTGATGATAATCCTATGTATATAACGTAAAATTTAATCAAGTACTTGTTCTTTACAATTTATTTTATTAATTATTGCTAATTATTAACTCAATAATTTATTTTTTACTATTTTTTGTTAAGAAAATCGACAAAATCGGAAAAATCAATTTGCGTTGTCTTGAGGTATGATACGAGTTGGGGGACTTTCGACCATGGACTCCCCCCTTGAAAATTTTTTATGTGTGCTACTGGATGCATCTGTATATGAATTAACTTTGAATGAAGAGGAAAAGCTAATTTTGAACTTAATAATCGAGATTTAATTTCAAAACGTACGGAAGAGTCACTTAGTTTCATTTAAGATTAAAATTCGAGGCGATTATCTCATAATAGACAACAAAAAAAATTAACTTTAAAAATATTGTTACAATTATCTACATCTTTTATGCGTGAATTCGGATTTTCAGCATTAACAAACATAAAAATGAAAAGAAGATGGATACTTTTAAATGTAGTTGACGAAATGAGAGAGGCATTATCATTTTTACAACCAAATACAAATGAAATTATCCAAAGTCATCAAGCTCAAATTTCCCAATAAATGTATTCTTATAATGAATTTGTAATTAAGTATTCAATAAGCATTTTGTTGTTTTTATTATACTTATAATTTTATTTAAGGTATGTGACTACTTTCGGGGCACTTTTTTTTTAAATATATAAATTTTCAACTAAATAAAGACGTTTTAATTTGAAATAGAACGTAAAACTAGGAATTCAAGTATAATTTCCACAAAATTAAAAATAATTTTGGATGTATTGGGGATTTTGAGTGAAATTTTAGGGAAAAATTGCATTTACGGTAAGGCTTGCATTTAAAATAGTAATTGATATATTCAAAAAATATTTATACAGTTCATAAATAATATTATTATCTGTGTTTTGAGCTATAAGATTTGTAATACTCTTGAAATTTTTTGAAATATGTCATTTTTTATACTAGAACTCAACTTTTTACAAAAAACTAATGTTATTTTCTCACAAAAAGTGAAATAAAATAAATAAATATATTCACAGAGATCAGATAAAAGTCTATACTAGAGATAAAATTAAATAAAAAATTTTCTGAAAATTTAAATTCAATATCTTAAAAAGAAATTCTGTAGTAAACTTTACCGTGAAGCAAAAAATTAAAAAACATAGTTTCTCAGAAAATGCATTTAAAGATTTTAATACATTATTAAAATTTTTCTACTAATTGTACATTTTTTAAACTCACCATATTTATAGATCAAGATCTCTTTAGCTTCATGTTTAACTAATTTGGAGACTTTTTTTTAACCTTTTGCTATTTTCTAGAGAGTTTTATAGACTATAACAATTGTCGTTTTTAGTGAAATTTTGATGAAAATATGCAGTTACACAAAATTTTAATAAATGTATTCATATAATACTTTTTACAGTAGATGAATAACATCTTTATACACTGGTGTCCAAAAGTTAAGCATAATTGATAATTATGTGAATAAAGAAGGGACTGTAAATCAGAATGGCGGGAAACGTGATATGTGAGTGTAAAATGGTTATAAAATAAGGAAGCAAATCAAAAGAATGATAATTAATTTTATTATCCAAAGTAGCAGTTTGAAAGAAAACTGAGCATAGCGAGGATTCACACTTTAAAGAAAAATTGAAAGAAAACATTAAACAAAATACTGATGCTGCAGTTTAATAAGGCGTGTGGTCACCTCTGACAGCCAGGCACGCTGCACAGCGATTTACCATACTTGCTATGAGATGATGAATGAGTTGTGGACTCAAACGGTTCCAAGCTTCTTGGAGACCTCTCTTCAGTTCTGTAACGGAGCTTGGTGGGTGCGAAAGGACTGCAATTTGTCTCCCGAGCATATCCCATACATGCTCGATAGGATTTAAATCAGGGGAGTTCGCAGGCCACGACATACTCTAGATGTTTTCCGTTTCAAGGAAGTCATCAATCAGCACCGCTCGGTGACATGGCGCATTATCATCCATGAATATGAAGTCAGGACCGACAGCACCTCGAAACAAGCAATTATAAGGCTCAAGAACTTCGTCTCTGTATCTTTGAGCAGTCACAGACCCCGTGTTAAAGAAATGGAGGTCTGTGCGGCCGTCCATCATGATGCCTGCTTATACCATTACTCCCCTTGAGGGAAAATAATGTCTTTCCGTTATGTTTCTTGGTTCAAAACGTATTCCACGTTCTCTCCATATCGTTACCCGCCGCGAATCACTTCTCAGACTAAACCGGGACTCGTCGCTGAACATCACATTGACCCACTCTCCCACACTCCAATGTTGATATTTCAAACTCCAGTTCAAACGAGTGCGTTTATGCGCAGACGTGAGGGGATTGCAAACTGCTGGTCTTCTGGCATACAGGCCAGCATGATTGAGTCTCCTGTAAACAGTTTGTCTCGAAATTCGTATGCCTGTGGCGACTGTGAGCGCCGAACCCAGTGCTCTGATAGTACTTCCCCTCTGATGTCGCGCACTTATTACCAGATATCGGTCTTGGCGAGGGGTTGTGACTCTTGGTCGACCTGATACTGGTTGTCGGGTAACATCTCCCGTTCTTTGAAACCTCTATCACAGTCTTGAGATCACAGACTGGTCCACATTCAGAATTCGAGACACTTCGGTTTGTGATCGTGAGGATTCCAGCATTCCAACGATTCTTCCTTTCGTAAACATGTCCAATTGGAGTCTTTGTACCATCATTCACCTTGTTTGATGGTTAACAACGTTCCTTTGCACAGCAGTTGCACGAAACTTGTCTGAACTGTCTATGCTGTGTGAATCGGTTTCTCCGCGTTCTGACATGCGCCGGTGATTCGCGCAGGCTGTAGTCGATTGAAAAGTTTCGCATAAACCCAATGTTTCTTCTTCACCCAATTAATATCCGCAAGAAATTTGGAATAATTTTACGAATACTTACTCCATGGTTTTCACATTTTACTATTTATGCTTAAGTTTTGGACACCAGTGTATGTGTTAGGAATTAAAAGATTTGTAATACTTTTGAAAGTTTTTTAAATATGCTAAATTTTATGCAAAACACGATTTTTTTAAAAAAAATAATCATTTGTTTTAATAAAGCAATAAAGTACATAAATATATACACAGAGATCAGATTTTGATTCATAACACAGATATAACTCAATAAAACATGTTCGAAAAATTTCAATTCAATATCTTAAAAACATTTTGTGTAGGGATCTACTCCGGTTTACTAATTATGCTATAACTTTGCTTCTAAATATTTTTTTTCCGAATGGGGCTGCGGATTGGTATTTTTACCATTGCAGACCTAGTACATTCTCAGGAGCTGGCATCACTCTTTAGTGCGGCGCCATATAGGTGGATACCAATCTTTGCAGGTAATTTTGACACCGAATTTCCTCCACAGAGGGAGGTACCTGAGCTCTGACGATGCGAACCTGTACTAGGATTTAATTTGGTCGAGAGTGTCCAAGCCAAACAGACACTCTAGGGATCTTTTACGTGCCTATAATCATACGACATGGCCACTGTCGATTTTCTGCACCACGAAAATCCACCGACTTGGGCCAAGGTCGAACCCGCAACCTTGGGTGCAGTAGGCCGGCGACAAACCAACCACGCCACCCAGCTGGCTCTTGCTTCTAAATATCGTAGGAATAAAAATAGAATGTTTTGTAAATCTTAAATGTATGGGCTATAAGATAAAAGCATAAAAGAAATTTTGAAAGTTTTCACCTATACGGCGAATTTTGGGTAGTCACGTGTACCTTAACATTGAAAATTACTATCAAAAACTGTATTACGTAGTGTATATGCAGATAAGTAAAATTCTTTGAATTTTTTTTTATTGTTAGTGTGCCGCCAAATTTTGAAATTGTTAAAAGTGAACCGAGGTTTAGCAACGAGTTCTACTGATGTTCTACTTTATCCAGGTAATGCGAATACACAGATCTTATTCATGAAAGACAAGGTAATTCGCCTTACCGTTCTCGACTCGTACAGGAATATCTTAGGCCCAGTTCTATATACTACACTGGTGTCCAAAAGTTAAGCATAAATAGTAAAATGCGAAAAACATGGGGTAAATATTCGTAAAATTATTCCAAATTTCTTGCGGATATCACTTGGGTGAAGAAGAAACATTGGGTTAGTACAAAACTTTTCAGTCGACTACGTCCTGCGCGAAATACCGGCGCATGTCGGAACGCGCCCTGTCACCGAGCGGTGCTGATTGATGACTTCCTTGAAACGGAAAACATCTAGCGTATGTTGTGGCCTGCGAACTCCCCTGATTTAAATCCTATCGAGCATGTATGGGATATGCTCGGGAGACAAATTGCAGTCCTTTCGCACCCACCAAGCTCCGTTACAGAACTGAAGAGAGGTCTCCAAGAAGCTTGGAACCGTTTGAGTCCACAACTCATTCATCATCTCATAGCAAGTATGGTAAATCGCTGTGCAGCGTGCCTGGCTGTCAGAGAGGTGACCACACGCCTTATTAAACTGCAGCATCAGTATTTTGTTTAATGTTTTCTTTCATTTTTTCTTTAAAGTGTGAATCCTTGCTATGCTCAGTTTTCTTTCAAACTGCTACTTTGGATAATAAAATTAATTATTATCATTCTTTTGATTTGCTTCCTTATTTTATAACCATTTTACACTCACATGTCACGTTTCCTGCCATTCTGATTTACAGTCCCTTCTTTATTCACATAATTATCAATTATACTTAACTTTTGGTCACCAGTGTACATCACCTTCTATTGCCCTTTACTTAGTTCTGCAGATGACGTTAAAGCACATGCCTAAGCAATACAATACTGAGCATTTGTATATTAAATTTATCGCGAGATTTTTTTTTTTTAAAAACTGATAAAACCCTGATGAATAGCCCTGAAAAGTAAATTAAAACTTTCGACTAATAAAAATATTATGAATATAATATAAATATCACGGAGAATGCTTAAATATCATCTCAAATGAAATCTATAGTTTTTATGTTGATGTTGAGACAAAGTGCATCAATAAGTAAGATTTTTACCAAATTGTCCTTTTCTGCGATTTAAGAAAGTGTTTTTAAACATTTTTTGTAGATTTGATAATCTACAGATAAATTACCAAATCAATGAAAAAGTTCTTTTGAAAATGTGGAAGAATAATGATAAACAAATAGAAAACCTAAATTTTATCACCATTCGTTTAACATTTTTTTTTCGGGTGCAGTTAATTGGCTTTTAAAAAATTATTTAATTTAAATTAGAGAATGCAATAAACTACTCCATACAAAGTTAATATTATTTTTAAGAATTCCAGGGGGGGGGGTGTTAGATTTAAATTGAAATTCCTTAATTCAAAATTCTATCAAAAATCGCTCAAATAACGTGTTTTATAACACATGCATGAATTTATCTTTAATCTTTGGGTTTTTTTTATTTATATGATTCAATCTTTCAAAAAATTTATCGCACGTGAGTCATGATTTTGTTTTTTTTTGTATTTTATCATGTAAGTATACATTGTTTTATCAATTTTAGTTATTTTTGTTGTGAGATTCATTCTCAATATGTTCGAAAATATTCTAATAGACCTATTTCACACGTGAAGCAGCCATGTTTACGTAGATAACTATATCTTTTAGAATGTTTATAATCTCTACGCGGTACTCTCCCTTTTTTTATGACTAACTCGTGTGGTGATAAAATAAACCCTAAGAATATATTTTGAAACAGATAATTTTTCCTACATTTTTAATTATCTTTTTTCTTATTATTTTAGGTATCCGTCTACCACAAAATTGACGCCTCAATTCTATTTTTTTTTTACAATTATTTTTTATTGTACACGATAAAAATCGTAAATCCCAGTGAATAATTTAATAAAGGTATCGGACTACCCTAAAATTGTGCCTTTTGCCGAAAACTGATAATTTTTTGTGATTCTCTTTTAAAGACCATTAAGCAAGATGTCATATATTAAAACGAGTTTTACTCGAATTGTGTTTTTTTGAAAATGCTCAAATGGGGACAGTTATTGCATAAAAAGTTTTTAAAATAATCAACTGAAAATTTTTGTGTATGTTCTGTATAATAGTAGAAGTGTTTTAACCTTCAGATTTATCAATCACTGTTTTATTACAAAATTTACAGTCTCTTATTTTAATATAATCAGCTATTTTAAGCAATTTCATATAATAATTAGGATAAAGGGCTCTAGTTTTTGTAAAAACTAAAATATCTTTTATAGTGAAGGTCATTTCAAAAATGAAAAACATAGCAAAACATCAGAATTAAAAAATTGAAAATTTGTTCATAAACTTTTGGTATAGAATCGACCCCTTTAATGCTATTTTTTGTAAATTTTTACCCATTTTTTCCATTTTAGTAGTAATAATTTCTTTTTAACTTCTAAATTTTAGCATATTCCTTTTAAAATGTACTAAAATCTACAAACCACAAAAAAAATCCGCATATTTCCATTTTTTTTTAAAGTTGTCGCAAGTAATCGGATACCTTAAGAGAAAGTAAACTTACCTAATTTTAAGGACTTCTCAAATTTTATTTCATCATTTGAGAAAATTTTCAAACTAAGTGAACTAAAATGTTTGAAAAATGTGCGTGATTTTAATAAAGGACACAAATCACAGACACTTTTTGCTTATATTACAAGAATGATACATGCAGACAAAACTGTTACATTTTGTTCAAATTATTGTAGTTTTATAGTCCTTAATGATTGACAAATAGCATCTTGAACTTTTTGAGAGGGTGTAGTGTGTCTTGTGGTTCGCTTGTGGCTTCATATATTTCTTGATTGAGTTCTTAAGGTAGCATTTCAAAATCTTCCTTTCGACTCAAGCGTTTCATGTTCATATTTCTTCTCATATTTACTTTCGCTATTTTGATTAATCTCCATTATTTCATCAGGTTCTTCCCTTGCTTGACTAATTTCTTTTCGAAGTTTCAACTTCATCAACTATAGATCGCAGATACCCCTTTCCTTTTTGTATTATGTTCATTTGCATTTATAAACCGTAACGAGTCGTACAACATAGCAATCAAACAAATGCCGTTCACAGGGGAAAACCATAGCATGTTCATAGAAAATATTTTGGACTAAATGTATGGACGCGCAAGGAACTTAATCAACCCAAATATCTCAAGATTGTAAAAAAAAGTTTGCCACTCCCAAAAAAAGAGGGAAATATGCAACAAAACATTTTAGTTCCTATGAAGACTGTCATTTAAAAGGATCCTGACAAAGTCATTGGTAACAAACACAAACAGTTTTTTTTTTCAGAATTAGAGATTTCGTGAGCCTGGGGTGAGACACTGTGCCCCCTGCGAGCCCTTCCGGTTTAAGGCCCAATCTGAAAAATTGCTTAATTTTAGTACTCTAGTGTAAGAAAATTGTTTCAATTAAAAAAATGAATTTTTTCCCCATTTTGTACTTGGGACAATATGTCCAAAGAGAAGTGTGGATGCCAAACTACATAATAAACCTCAAATAAATATTAATAACACAATATATGTTAATCACTTTATATATTCAGTATTTTCTAAGATGATTGATTGTTCGTTAGAAGTGCATATAGTGAAGAAACGCCAATAAGTTTTAGAATTTTCCTTGAATATATAATGAGGAAAATCTATTTTATTCTCAATAGTGCTTCATGCTCAATGGAATAAACTAATTACCTCCTAGAAACCAAAATCACGAACGATTTCCTCCTTAATTACAATTTTCATCGAATAACAGAATCTTAAAATAAATTTTTGAGAATAAAATGATACTCTCTACCTATACAGTGTTGCAAAATCAGACAGAAAACGCAAACGATTCTGAGAAATATCAACTAAGTGAACGCGTTCGGCATAAAAATTTGACACGTGACATCTCGGCGCTCGGCAGGAAATAAAAGCGACGAACAACAACACAACAAAAACAAAAATGGCGTCGCCTGCAGTTTTCGTCTGCTGCGAATAGGCCTAATTAAATACTAATGAATTAAAAGCTTTCGTGCCTCCTCTTCGCTGGAAATCCTTACCGAAATTTCCTTCACTTTGGGTCCTCTGGGAATCGAAGCTGCAACACTCTTAAATCGAACCAAATATATCTATATACATATCTTTTTTATTTTATCAAACGATTAGGTTTCAATGACGTCAGAGTTTATCTTTTGGGGGAGAGAAGTCGAGAAGTCTTATTCCATGTTCGTGTTCGACGTTCGGAAAGGGAGAGGGAAGGATTTGGAATATCGGGACGGAGAGACAGAAAGGGGGGGGGGATTTAGAACGGCTCATATTTTAATCTCGTTTGAGAATTCTGCCAAGTGGAGGAAAGAGACAGACAGTAATGTAGGGGGAGTTAAAACTGGTGGGTCTGTATCCACTAAGGTTTTACGGTTGTAAGGATTAGTTGTGTTTCCATTTAAGTGGCTGTTTTATGTTGAGACAGAGTAGCTTTTATCGAAGATATTATGTCCCTTTTGAGTGGCAATTGCTTTGTTACTTTTAGTGTTGATAGTTTTATTGATTTTTCGTGAAGAGTTTACTTGCACCAATAATAAATGGAATGAACTCCGTAGGGATTAAGAAGAGTTTGAAGTTATTTTAAAAGAAGAATCGGGAGATTTGGTGCTATATTTAATTATATTTTCGCACCTTTTATTTTAAGTATGTATTTGACTTATGCTTTGGAAAATTTTCACTGACTTATCGTTAGTGATTTTAATTCAAATGAAACTCAGTTGAGAAAAAGAACGTGCATGTTACTGAGAAAAATTTGAAATATTGATAAAAAATAAAATGAATTGACGATTAGAGAATGACTTTTTAGTATAATGTTGTTTTTCCTACAGTGGTTCCCTCATCGTGGGAAAGGGGTTTTACAAGCTCACTTTGTAACGGGTCTATCCGCTAGCCTCCAACTAATCCTCTTGGGGATAACTATTTCTTTTAAATATTGTTCTATTGAAAATTTTCTACCGAAGAAGAAGACACAGTTTATGTAAATGAAGGATGATATTTAAGCATTAGCTTTTAGGTACGAAGAGTTTGTGGTTAAGAGTTAGAAGTTAGCAATTGGTGATTAGTAGAAAGTAGCTGTAAGCTAGTCGAGAGTTGCTCGACGATTAATTGTTGAATAATTAAAGACTGTTAATTGATGATTTAGTCAATAAGTCGGATTAGTTTAATAACGACTAAAAGTCGAATAGCTGAGAATGGAATTACGATAATTCAGAACATATATTACCAAAACGTACAAGGGGTAAGTTAATTAAATTATAATTAAATATTAAACATCTCTTCTACCGTATTTTTGCTCCTATAAATAAAAGGTGCATTTCCTACCCTGGGTTGTTAGAATTAATTGATAGAATAATAAAATAGATTTGTTCTGATAATGGCTGATCTTTATTCTAACCTTCAAACATCAATGAAAGTGACAGCACGTCTATCACAACTTCTCAACAGGAAAAATAAGATAATGCAGCCACAAAAGATGTGACCAGGATCACCAGATTGGCGACTAATTTGGTGAAAAATGCGATATCACCAAGGAATCCTCGAGAAAGCTCTAAGACTAACCCTTCTATGAATTTAAATGAGGCTTGAAGCAAAGTTCGAATCAGTTCAATTCGACTGCGATAAGACAGAGAGACTTTATCTGTACGAGATCCTGCTAGTGATATTGTTTAGAGAGTCGTTCCTGGAACGTTGTAAAGCTTGTTTATAGCACAGGCTCGGTTTGTACTATATTACAAATAATCTGTTGTAATATTTCTATGTGTATGTACGTCGATTCATCTTCGTGTAGTTATCTGTTTGTTCTTGTCCATTAATAAATCTATTTTCGTTCAAATAACTGGAGTTCAAATTACTGCTTTTCCTCCATTCAAAAATGTAACAATATTCTTAAAATTCTACAAAAAAAAAAGTATCTACTACACTTGTGTCCATAAATTAAGGCAAGTTCAGGCAAAGAAAAAGTCAGAAGTAAAACAAATGTGATTATTTGTAAAGCATTTTTATTAAACAAAGGGTAAAGAGCAAAAAAGGATGCGATATGTTTGATATTAATAAAAGTTGCAAATTTTGCTTCCTGGAGCAAATTACATTTATCGATTTACAAAGATCAATATTACATGCTTGGTATGATGGTTATGTCTTCCAGACGATGCAATACAGTCCGCACAACGCCTTGGCATGCTGAGTATCAAACTATCGATCTGATCTTGGGGAATATTACACCACTCATCAAGCAATGTTATCCGAAGTTCCGGTAGACATGTAGGAGGTGATTGACTGGTTGCAACTTATCTGCCAAGTATATCCCATACATGCTCTACTGAATTCAAGTTTAGTGAGAATGCTGGCCAGTACATACGGGTGACATCATCCGATTGAAGGCATTCGCTTACGATGTTTGCACAATGAGAACGGGTGTTGTCATCCATAAACACACATTCTGCACTCATAGTGCCTCGAAACAAACGTACATGTTGTTCCCGAATGACGTAATAATAGATTTTGCCTGTCATGGTTCCAATTTGAACATGCAGGTCAATTCTGGAACACAGAATAATCCCCCCCCCCTAACGAGCAATCTTGCACCACCGAAACGGCGTCATTCAATGATGTTCTCTTGGTGGCAACGGGTGCCTGGCGCTCTCCATATGAAAGTACGGCAAGAATCAGACTACAAACTAAACCTGGACTCGTCAGAAAACATCACACAAGCCCGCAAAATTTTACCTAACACAATTAAAAAGATAGAAATAGTTACAAAAACCGACACATATTAAGGAAAAAAAAAACAATAAAAACCCAGTACAAAAAACAACACAAAAAATAGCAAAAAAACATCAAGAATAAAAAATAATCTACATTTGTGTTCAGAGGCCGTACAATTTTTCCTTTAAAAATAATGAAATACATTAAAGATATCAAGTTCGTCAGAAAACATAGGAAAAATTTTATAAAACCTATATAGTGATAAATTATCTACATATTTAATTCTGATAAACCTATTCTGATATAAGGAACAGAATAGAATATTGCCACAGAAAAATGAATACAGCTTAAAATATTGTTACAAATTTTGTGCAACGAATACTTAAAATAGCGTAAATAATTTATATCTGGATACGTTTACATTACTCTATGTTTCTATCTACCAAAATTGTAATATTCGCAAGCAACGCCGTTCCATACATTATAATAGTAATTCAATGGAAACTTGGCAAAATCTTGGCGATAGAGTCAAGTTGGCATCAGTTTTGGCTATAATATTGGCGACTGGCGACCATGTTGGCGAATTTGGGACCCTTTGAATTCTTCTGGAAATTAATGGAGAAATCTATTAATATCACGATTTACGACACAAGCGGATTTTTTTAAGAAAAATCCATGAGGCCTATAAATAGGGAGTCGCTCGCCGAAACTGGGTTTGTCTTGTTTTGACCATGAAGAGTCGACCTGTGAATAATTATTGCTTCGGCTGTTGTGTAGAATTAGCGAGCGCTTATGAGTAATGTATTTTAGACACTGATTATTGTGTCAGCTCTGTAGAAGGTGTGATGGCCTTCTGAGATTTATTATTCGAAAATAGCTGATGTATTTCAAGGATTGCTTTTCTACAATAAATTTCATCGCTCCTGAAGAAATGTCTTGCTCTTTACGACTAATTTGATTAAAATCCTCGAACCCCGATCCATGTAACAATATAAATGCAGTCAATCATATTAATGATGACTTTATACAAAAAAAAAAAAGAATGTAAGAAAAATTTTTCATCGTGATTTCAATCTGAGAATATCAAAATTTGTATTAATAAGAAGAGGATAAATCCTGCGGATAAAAATAGTTTTTTCTATAAAACAAGTAACTCATGAACCTATTTTGCGTCATTTCAAGAATTAATTATTTTAACTCTTAAATATGTAAGGCGATTTTCAAAACATTTCAATTTTAATCCATCAATTAAATTGAAAAAATTGGTAGATACTATGCTTTTATTTCATAGTGTGTCGTAATTTTCTGGAAAAATCGTGAAGTACAGTGAAGTACGTTTAACGCGAAAACTCTTCAGACAAATTATCGGTTAACACGAAATAATACAACAGTTTCAACAAACTATTATGTATTTGCAAGCATTTTTTTTTCTCTTAACACGAAAAGATTTCACTTTGGGAGGATATTGAAACTGAGCCGACATTTAATGAAATTTTTCAGAAAGTTTCTGTATTATTGGACTGTCCTATTGTATCATCGAAAGAATTCGGTGCAATAGATGATGATAATGTGTATGCAACCTCAATTATGGCAGTCAAAGACATTTGGGTTTTGTTCAAAGGTTAAAAAGTATTATTGATGCAGATTGCGACAATGAAAATGAAATTAATTATACAGTTCCTCTTCCCACATCATTTGAAATGAGGAACATCTAGAAAAGTATGCCCAGTTATTTAGAGGCACCTTCTTCAATGGTAAAATGAATAACAAATAGGACGACATCGAAAAATTTGATGCTAAAAAAATGCAAAGAAAATGCCAGATTATTTTCCAAAAACTCAATAAATATTTTGTTTCTCAAAGAACTTGAAAATTTTGTATCAAATTCCGTTAAGTTCTTGTGAATGTCTTTGTTTCACTGATATTTATTAAATACATGCTTATATACATATCTATGTAAATAAAATGTTATCTAATAAATTTTATTTTACTGAATGTATGGATTTTTATTGCAATGTCCTTTAACAAGAAATTCTTTTAAACGAAAAAAATAATTCAGTCCTCTCACTTTCATGTTAAACTACTTTCACAGTACTAAACTGTTATAAATCTGCTAAAGCAAAGCATCTATATATATAAAGGAGAAAAGCGACTGACTGACTGACTAATCACGAAATCTCTGGAACTATTCAACCTACAGACTTGAAATTTGGTAGACATGTTCCTTTGATAATGTAGACATCAGCTAAGAAAGGATTTTCCGAAATTCGAAACGCAAGGGGCGTTACGGGGGTTAAGGGCTTTAATAATAATTGTTTCCATGTTTAAACTACTTGATGTACAATCTTGAAATTGGGTAAGCGGATTCCTTTCAGAGAGTAGAGATCCGCTACAAAAGGAGTTTGCTGAAAATCGACCCCCAAGTGGCGTTGCAGGGGCTTAGGGGTGTTATAGATAATTATTTCCGTTTTTAAACTATTTGACGCACTGTCTTTAAATTTGATATATAGATTCCTTCGTAGAATAATGATCAGTTACAAAACGGGTTTTGTGAAAACAGAATTCTAAGTGGCGTTGCGGGGGATTAAGGGGCGTAATAGATAAATATATCCGTTTTTAAACTACTTCACCTACCTGCTTGAAAATTGGTAGGTAAGTTTCTTTCCTGGAGTAAATATCCGCTACAAAATGGGTTTTGGGAAAATTGACCCCCAAGGGGTGTTGCGGGGGCGGGGGGTTTAAGGGGCGTTATAAATTCCTATTTTTAAGTTATTAGACGTACAGTCTTGAAACTTAGTAAGCAGATTCCTCTCATAGGGTAGAGATACGCTAAAAATGGGTTTCGTGAAAACTGCCCCCAAGTGGCGTTGAGGGGACTTAAGGGGCGTTATAGATAATTATTTCCATTTTTAAACTATTAGACGCACAGTCTTTATATTTGATAAGTAGATTTCTTTCATAGAGTAGAGATCAGCTATAAGAAGGTTTTGTGAAAACAGACCTCTAAGTGGCGTTGCAGAGGAATAAGTGGCGTAAGAGATAAATATTTTCGTTTTTAAACTATTTGACCTACCTGCTTGAAAATTGGTAGGAATGTTTCTTTCATGGAGTAAATATCCGCTACAGAACGGGTTTGGAGAAAATTGACCCCCAAGGGATGTTGCGGGGGGTTAAGGGCAGATATAAATAATTATTTCTTTTTTTAAACTATTAGACTCACAGTCTTGAAATATGGTTAGCAGATTCCTCTCATAGGATAGAAATACACTGCAAAATTTGTTTTGTGAAAATCGACCCCTAGGTGGTGTTGCGGGGGTTCAAGGGGCGTTATTGATAATTTTTTTGCATTTTTAATTAATTGGACGCACAGTCTTCAAATTTTGCTAAGCAGATTCCTTTCATAGAGTGCAATTCCCCTACAAAATGGGTTTTGTGGAAACAGACACCGAAGTGGCGTTGCGGGGGCTCAAGTGGCGTTATAGACAATTATCCCCATTTTTAAACTGTTAGACGTACAGTCTTGAAATTTGATAAGCAGATTCCTTTCGTAAAGTAGAGAACCGTTACAAAATGGGTTTCGCGAATATCAACTACTAAGTTTAATTTCGGGAGATTAAGAGGCGTAATCGATAAATATTTCCATTTTTAAACTACTTGATCATCCTGCTTGAAAATTGGTAGGCATGTTCCTTTCATGAAATAAAGTTCTTCTAACAAAGAGTAAAATGAAAATTGACCCCTAAAGATGTTTGCGAGGGGTCAAGAGGAGTTACAGAAAAAAATTCCTGTTTTTAATTGTTAGACCCATATACTTGAAATTTGTTAAGCATGTTTCTTTCGTTGAATAGGGATCCACTAAGAATAAATTTTAAGCAAATCAAGTTCTGGGGGTTGCAGGGGGTTACTGGGACGTATTGACAAAAAAAGTTACTTTTTTCGAGCTACAAGGACTATAATAATGAAATTTGGTTTGCATTTTTCTTTTGTTGAATTGAAATCCGCTGAGAGCGGTAATTTTGGAAAACGGCTCTCAACGGGATTACGGGGATATTTATAGTAAAACTTTTGCTTTTTTCTGTTAGATTTAGACTTGAAATTTGGCTTGCATGTTCAATTTACGGAGTAGAGATCCACCGAAAATTGGTTTTGCGGGAATCCACTTGGTTTTTGAGTTACGAAAGTGCAAACATCATTCTATGCTTCAATTTTAGAGATTTTTAGAAAACACAAATTAAATGAGTTCTGCTCTTTTTTTTTTATCAACAGGTGACAGTTACAGGTATAAGTATATTTTTCAATTCAATCGAATTCTTAATACTAGGACTTAGATATCAATAATTTATACATATATATAAGCAGTAAAAATTTATAAAACATCATGAAATACCCAGCGAAGCGGGCGGGTAACAGCTAGTATATATATATATATATATATATATGCGCGCCAATCTGCGAAAAGAATCCATTCGATTTCGAATTATTCTATTGATGAAAGTTAACAATTCGGTTATAACTTTTATTAATTTAGATTTTACTTCATGATGTGGAAAATTACATTTTTAATGTTTACTATTCACCTTACATTTACGAAATTTTGATAACACGATGTAATGGACACACAAAATAGAAAAGTGCCAAAATGGAAAAAAAAACTCATATGTTTTTGAAGAGTATATTTTCAAAGTATATTTACGTATATTAAGATCATAAGCATATTTTCTAATTAGTATTTTTGGTACTTAATTATTGCAACAATGCCAACGTTCAAGATAACTCGCCAAGTTGGCAATACCGATTTCGCATAATGTCGCGAATACGGTTGCGATAATACGTAAGTGCCGTACTTTTCATCGTATCGAGCTCCCCCCCCCCCAACTTAAGTAAGGTATGAAAACTTAAACGTATTCCAAAAATTTTTACCAGTAATATTTAAGCATTAAATCAGTGATTCTCAACCACTGTGCCACCAAATTCTTCATGTGTGCCACCGGATTTTTTTAAAATTCTTGATTATACTTAACATTATTTCTCAAATTTAGACATAAAAAAATTGTTTGGAATCCATTTGTGATAACGGATACATCTGTATATGAATTAACTCTGCATAAAGAGAAAAAACTAATTTCACTCTGTAATAATCGAGATTTAATTTCAAAAAATTTTAAAGTCAATTAATTCATTCTAGATTAAAATTAAGAGTCGATTATCAAATAACAGCCAAATAAGCTTTAAAAATAGTGTTACAATTTTTTACATCTTATTTGTCTGAATTCGGACTTTCAGCATAACAAATATAAAAATGGGGAGGGGGAGATTGAACTATTAAATGTAACTGATGAAATGTGAGTGACATTGTCCTTTTCAGGACTTAATATAAACAAAATTATCTAAAATCATTAAGCTCAAATTTTGCATTAAATAAATTCTTATAATTAATTTGTAATTAATTACTCAATAAATATTTTTTTGTCTTTTTCGTAGATATTGTTTTATTTAACATTTAAAACTATTTTCATAAACTATTTAATATAGTGTATTACAGGCAAAAAAAATTCTTTTAAATTTATTTTATTGTTAAATGCCGCCAAATTTTGAAATTGTTAAAAGTTTCCCTCAACAAAAAAGAGGTTGAGGGCTAAAGGGCAGAATAAGGGGGGGGGGGAGCTTTGGATTTGCCAATTTTTCTTTTGATTTGGCGATTTTAATCTAGATATCATAGTGAGATAACGAATTCATTTTGGCAGACTGTATAGTTTGATAATCCTTGACTATTGATCTTATGCAGATAAGGTCACGTGTTCTTTTTTAATAAATTGCTTTTGGTTAATTAAAAAAATTGCAGAGGTTTTCAACACGAGCAGACGATTTTCAAATTAACAATTCCATTATTCTTTTAATTTTCATTTCCAACTATAATTTCAACCGTAGAGGATATTATGAACTTTTCTGCCATTTTTTTTTATTATTCGATTTCCTGTTCTTCGTTTTTTCCTTCGACTTATCCTGAAGAGTATATCAAAAAGGTAAGATTTGCGGGTTTTTTTTCATGATTTGGAACGAAGGGGGAAATTGTCTGTGATATATTGGTGGAAAAAGGATTGGTTGTTGCAAATGCTGAATATTCGGTTTGTAAGAAAGCTATGTGTTTGATTAAAAAGGATTCGAGTGATGGATGCATTTGGGAATGCCGAAAGAAAGGAGCGAATGGGCATCGTATAAAAAGACCTTTAAGGAAGAATAGCTGGTTCGAAGAAAGTAAGCTGAATATGCATGAGATTCTGATGTTGACGAATATGTGGGTGCGAATGTCGAACCGTGACTTCCCTACTTTCGAAATGTTTCGAAAAAAAACAGTCACGGATTGGATGGGTTTTTGCCGAGAGTTATGTATGGAAATGTGTATGAAAGAAATTTACCCTCCTTTAGAACTTTCCTGGGAGTAGGTGAGCCTTTTTCTTTAATATTTTATTTTACGGTTTCTTTTACTTAATTTAAAAAAATTATATTTTTATGCATTATTGATAGCTTTATAAATATTTTTTAAATTTTATATTAAAATTTCTTTATTTTTATTGCAAATTACAATTTTTAAATTTTCGGAAAACCTATCACTAAATTATGTTGCTTGGCTATCGATTCCGGTCGCCAAATAATTGACATCGCCAAGTGCTCCCCTATATATTTTACACTTTAACCATGAAAACTTAATATTAACTAGTTTTTGAACAAGCTTATAACTAATCTTAACTTTTCAATTCATTTAGCATTTATTTATAAATTCTGAATCAATAAATGGAACAATATAATTTTATTTAACTGTAAAGTAACAGAGAAAAAAGTATTTTTAAAAAATAAATAACATAACTTAAATGATTTTGTTGTTTTTATGAATGTACATCTTACATACATGTGCATTTTTTGAGGTTACACGAGGGAAAAACGTATATATATGTGTGTAAATAACCGCATATAAACGTATATATACGTAATAATTTAAATTAACCTTAATAGATTTATTGATAATTCGTCAGAACAAGTATGACAGAGGTTAAATGTTTGTTTTCTTTAAAGTAGAGCAATTTTTCATAAATTTATTCGGTACTAAACGGATTAGCATCACCGCAGCCAAATTGGCGCCACGCGAATTGCGCCATTTTTCTCCTTAATCTGACTTATTGGTATTTTTTTCACATAAAATACATTATAATCTCTGTTATTTCGATATCAGGGTACGATTCGATTGGAGCCAGTTTTGCTGAGGTGACGCTAATACGTACCGTTGATTATTGAGCTAATCAATGGGATCCTGTATAAAGGCACCCTTGCACGCAAGCCACGGTGCAGCAGACATCGACGAATTGACGAAGCCGACATTAGTGCACCTATAGCAGTAGACCAACGTGCTGCCAACTGCCTGGAGGTAGATGTACGGTCATTCCTCGCCATGCGGAGCAGGTATCGATCGTCGCGCGCTGACGTCACCTTCCATTGTCCACTGCCAGTTTTTTGAGTTGTTCGGTGCTCGTCGGTCCACTGCTTCCAAACTCGCATCACTGTGGAACTGTTCCGCTGCACACAAGCTCCAATTGCAAGATAGGAAAATCCTCCATCTCGAAAGCCGATAATCCTCCCCCGTTCAAACTCCGTACGTAGTTTGAATTTCTCCTCGTTTTTTCTTGGAGGCATACTTACGTCTCATTTAACTTTCACCACTAACAAATAATCATTAACTATTTTCAACGTTTCGCTAGAGCCCTCTATTTATACGCTTTTAGCATCAGTTCAGAATGAGCTGCGCAAGCCACGCATGCGAGGTGGCTCTGAAACTTTACTATTTTACGTAACATCCTATAATTGATATTTACTGCAAAGTTCATTTAATTCTGATGATTCCTTCATGGTGTTGCCTTTTTAAAAACAGCAGTGTACTGTGCACCCGAGAGGAAGAGCATTATCGTGTTGGGAATTGTTTAGATAATTAATCAATCTGTCAATTAATAAAACGTAATTACAAAGTAACAAATTCTTAAGTTGGTGACCCACCTTTTTTCACTGCATCTGATAATTAGATGAAAGTAGTAGACATTGTACTTAATCCTATGTCTACTCAGAATATCGATTTGCTTTAAAGAACTTAACCTGTGAATTTTAAGGGAAAAGCTGAATCAATATGTTGGGTTCTTTTGTTGTTCGTAAGACATTCTTTTAAATATAGAATGCCACTTTTAGCTATTTTGATTCTTGAATCTGAATTATTTGATTTTTTGTTCTGTTTTTGTGATTGTTATTCTTAGTAATTAAGTATGAAACGAATTGTTTTCTTAAATAGTTTAATCTCTATACCTTTTCTGGATATAAAATATAAGTTAATTAAGGAAACCTTAAAACAAATTTTTATTTAATAGATTTCAAATTATGATGAGAGAAATGATGCAATGAGATTTGTTGTCCGTGCGTAAAAATAATAATGGCTGCATGAAAGATCATCTTTATTGAACTCTACCCCGAATCAACCCTATTTGTTTTAACCTTGAATGCGAAACACTTTGAATGGGGAGAAATTACTTTCGATTTTTATTACAATTTCATCCTAGAGTGAGGGAATGATAGTTTTATTTATAATTTTGATCGTCAATTTTTCGCCTCGTAATTTTAAGCTTCTGTCACATTATGAGGACGACAACTGAGCTGGCTCCCCCTTTCCGAACTTCTCCACTTCGCCAACGGGAAGACTTCGAGCTCGATAGATTTGAGGTACATCAGCTCCTTCTACTCTTCAGTGGCAATATCCCCCGAGGAGAGAGGTCTAAAATAATAATGTAATACAGAATTTAGTATTTGTTTAGTTTTCCTTATAACCATATCATACATTTTTTATGCCAAATTGGCATGTTTTTTCAGAGGCTTTCATGTAACTAAAAACTGTCTCCGAGTCAAATCGCCAGTACTTACGTAATATTCAGTCGACATATTACTCAAAATTAAAAGACGTTGTTCTTATTATTGTGTTCAAATATGCAAGGGAACGGTTTCCCAATATTGGCTTCTCATCACTGGATTTGGCGACAACTTTTGATTTGATGTCAACGGTTTAATACGTAAATATCAAATCACCGAAATAAAAAAAAAGTGTCGAGTGGTATGATAATAACAGGGGAAAAACTAGTATTTGCAGCAATATTTAATAATTGTTGCTCAAAGAAAAGCACACTTGGAACGGAATTAACTTATAATGACTGTTTCAAAGATATAACTTAATTCCAAAACACAACTTCTGACAATAAAGTTCGGTAAATGAAGTCAGAATTTCCAATCTGGCAACACAGGCGAAACAGAACGTTGCACATGCGTATCGGCAGGTGTTGACCATCTGCCACCACCGTCGTTTAGTTGAGTGTCGTTTGTGTTCTGTGTACGACTTGTTTTACTAAGTGCTTGTTTAGTGCGTTGGTTCTTAACTGAGAACAAGAAAATGAACGAAGAGAAGATCAATTTAAAGTTTTGTTTTAAGCTTGGCAAAACATAGACAGAAACTTATTCGATGCTGGTACACATTCATGAAGGTCAATCACTGTCCATGAAGTGTGTGTACGAGAGGTTCGGCCGTTTTCGAGAAGGCCGCTTAAGTGCTTCTGACAACCCCAGTAGTGAAAGACCGGTGAACTCCGCCAGTGACGAAAACATTGAAAAAAGTGAGTTAATTAATCACGAAAGATCGTCAATTAACTGTGCGCATGATAGCTGGATGATGATTGCTGCAAGGTACATTGAAATTTTGATCCGTTCCAGGAAATGTCTACGCAGGGTACGACCCCAGTACGCACAAGGTTCATGGTTTTTAGTTCACGACAATGCTCACCCTCAAACAGCCAATATCGTCAAACAGTTCCAGGAAAAAAGGGGATGGTCCAAATTGAACATCCATTCTCGCCAGTTCTCAAATCTCTAGACTTCTTCCTATCCCCACGACTCAAACTCTTGCTTTGAAAGGAAAGAGATTTGACGATATTTCTGACATCCAACGAAACATGACGAGGCTTTTGAACTCCATCTCAAAAGAAGACTTCTTGCAAAGACGATGCAGAGTTTTGAGAGGTGACTAGTTCGAAGGACAGTAAGGCAACTTTCGTTAATATTTCATCTACATTAATGTTACAGGACTATTCACTGAACTTTATTGTCAGAGGTTGTATATTGATATTGCCAAGTTGGTACATAACACAAAACTACTGATTACAATAATAGATAAATTTGGTTACAACCTAAATCTTTTTAACACCCATTGTGTATAAAATTCCTTTCCTTCCATTCACAAATCGATCGACTAACATGAGCATGTGCCGTTATACTCACGTAACGACACACACAATTACATGTTTCCAGCTAACTAATTTATGCTTTTAGCTATTGTCAACAGTTCCTTTTTGTGAAAACTTTCTTTTTAAGGAAACACAATACGATTAAATTGATAAAAATCGGTCAAAAAATCAAATCTAATTTTTTTTAGGCTAAATTATTCTTTATAATCTTTCCTACAACCTCACAAAATTTAAAAGCTCTAAACTTAAAAAACGCAGAATTATGATAGCTTTTACGTTCGTTTTTATTCACATCCCTATGGCAAATCAAAACTTTAAACTGACTTTTATCTCAGAAAGATAAAATAACTACTTTGTCATCAGTTAAAATGCTAAGGTTTTTTTTCCTATTGTGCCTAATGCTTTGAATTTTTTTACCTATTTCTAAGAGTACATGTAATAAAAGGGGGTATGCGTTTTTCAATCAAAGCAATACGTATTTTTTTAAAAATAATTGAACTCGGAATTTGTGCATTTTTTAAGGAATTTTCACTAAGCATTCATAAAAAGAACTAAGGTACAAATACCAATCCTGTTATCGTACTTCTGTTATGCATAGTTTGACATACTTCTAAATCAAGTTTCATACATGTACGTAAATTTTTGTAGGAGGAGTAGCACTTTAAAATCACTTCAAAAATTTTAAGTTTTTTCCTTAAAAAATTCAATGGCTGTTTATGAAATTTTGAGCACAAAATCTCTTTTGCATCGTATACACACGTAGAAGGCAACCAAAAAAAATTTGAAAATCCTTAAATTAAAATTTTTTGCTTAAATCGTACCATGTCCCCTTAAAAGTACATATTTTTTTAACAATAATGACGTACATTGGTAAGCAAAATGCTCTCAATTAAAAAATATGCCTGCAATACAGTAATCTTTTTTTTAAATTTGAAAAATTTTAACGTTTGAACATATTAATCCAATTTACTTATTTGAAATTTTATCTAATTTTACTAATTAATCTAAATTTGACAAGAACAACAAGTACAAGTCAAAGGTCAATTTGTTTCGAATTCCATGAAGAACACGCGATTATATTTATCATGAAACCATCATGAATTTAGACCATGTTTTTTTTCTTCTTAATGTAAAGAAAAATGTTTGATACTTTCTTATTCTGTACATTAATTTCAACTTTCAATTGTGACGAATGAAAGAAAAAATACATATCAAATATTTCTAGGCTTAATTCATGGCGTCTAAGTGATGCATTTAGCCAGAAGACCAAATTATGTAATTTACGAAACTCTTCTAATGTCTCTGTCTAAAGTGGGGTATTTTCACCTTGTCTGAAGTAAACACAGGTGTCACAATGTCGAATCTTTCTAGAGTGGTCTGCCATTTATTTTATTTCTATTTTGTTTTGGGTAAACTTTCATTCAATTCGTTTTGTTTGTGTCAATATTGATTTCACGATTGTGAAGGTATTCTCTACAGGATATTTTTTCTATTTCCGTTGTCTTTTATTTTAACCTTTTTAGTTGCTACTTGAGTCGTTCAAAAGACAATATGGTAAAGTCCAGAAAACAAAAATTGAGAAAAAGAAGGTTTTTAATACATTACTTAAGGGAACCGGATGTTCTCGATAACGCAAAACAAGCAGAATTTGGCTTTTCGAAAGAACATTATTTTCAAAAACCGAAAGACTCCATAAAAAAAAAATTGTGTCATACAACCTATATACTTTTCTTAATATACTGTAACATAAAATTATTAAATGTATAAAATATTTTAAGAAGTATAAGGATTCGAAAAAGTACACACCAAAAGGAGCTTTCGTAGACACGGTGCTCATTAGGTATGTACATGTATCTTTACTTTTATCTATACAAAAAAATAAAATTGAAGTGTCTGTTTGTAATTTCAAATTAGCAACTTTTTAAAAGCTTTTATTTAACTTACAATGTATGTATGTATGTATGTATGTATGTATGTATGTATGTATGTATGTATGTATGTATGTATGTATGTATGTATGTATGTATGTATGTATGTATGTATGTATGTATGTATGTATGTATGTATGTATGTATGTATGTATGTATGTATGTATGTATGTATGTATGTATGTATGTAATTTGTTCGGGTGGAATCTTGCAACTCAAATTTTGAAGCTGATATCTTCATCCTATTGAGCTAAAATTTTGTATACACGTTTAGTTTGGGTGACAAGGCATGTTTTGACCATTTATGTTCCGTTATTGCAATTAATTAAAAAGATATTAATTAAAAACGTTAAACTAGTTTTGGGCGCCAACTTCAATATGTCAGTATTGTTGTAATAATGTTATTGTTACAACAATGACAAAAGTTGGCGTCGAGAATTGGTTTTCAGCCAAACTGGAATTTCATAACGTTGCGCTAATGACTGTATTAATTAACTTTGTCTAAAAAATAATTACATTTCTACAACGTAAAAATCTAATTTCTACAACGTATGCAATTTGTTGAGAAATTTCTATCTATTTTCTTCGATTTAAATTCAAAACAAAAAAAAGTAGAGCTATTTTTCAAGTAGATTGGTACATTGTATACCTTTCTCAACGCTGCAAAGTTAAACTGAGAGGGAGCAATGTAGAAATTCTTTAAAAAATTTATCTAACTTTAATTTATGAAACTCAGACAAAAAATAATTACAGAATCGGAAAGATCATTTATTTCATCCCGATAAGGTATAATGGTTTTTACGAAATAATAATATTTGTATTTCTTACGATTTTTTTTAAAATAAATCAAAATCGATGCGTTTTTATGAAAATAATGTCTAAATCGTTGCGCATGAAATTTTTTTTTGTTTAAATGAATCGACATTTTTTACTAAAACAGCTCATGCTTTGCTTTTTTAGAATTAGTCATTTAAAAAATAAAATGCCGAAAACTTTTTTTTTTACGATTTTTCAAGAAATACTCAAAATTTTAATTAAACATTTAATAACTTCGTCATTTATGAAGAAAATCTCATGAATTTTTTTTTCGTGTGTAGGATAATATTACCCAAGATCTGTACGAAGATTAAAAAAATTGCTTAAAAATTACGGATTTTAAAAAAATTGTGTTTTTAGTCTAGTACCCTTTTTGGGAGAATTCATTTAGCTAACTGTTCGAAAATCACCGGCAAACACCTAGCATTGAATGAGATGAACATACTGAGAAACCTGTCCAGTGATAACTAAAAAGTGAAAAATAAATTAAAAATAAAAAAGCTTTTTTAAAACAAGCTTTTATTTAAACGGGCTAAAAAGAATAAAATAAATTTTTCTTTAAAACTTTTTTTACTATCAACTTTTTCCGTCATTACACAATTTATATGATATAAAAGCTTGTCGCGAGATTTACCTCTGCAGATAAACAAGTAATATAAGTAACTTGATCGGATTGATTTTAATTTTTAAAAATTTCAAACTAAGTAAATAAGAGTACTTTAATCTCGCGACGAGCTTTTGTATCATATAAATTGTGTAATGACGGAAAAAGTTGGTAGTAAAAAAAGTTTTAAAGAAAAATTTATTTTATTCTTTTTAGCCCGTTTAAATAAAAGCTTGTTTTAAAAAAGCTTTTTTATTTTTAATTTATTACAAAATGCATTTAAAGGTATATACCGTACTTATATCAAAAAATCAATTTTTAAAATTTTTGTCTGTCTGTCTGTCTATCTGTCTGTCTGTCTGCCTGTTTGTTCCAGCTAATATCAGGAACTTCTGGTCCGATTTTAAAAATTCTTTCACCAATGGAAAGCTACATTATCAGCGAGTAACATAAGATATATTTTATCTCCATATTTCTACGGGAACGGGAATTATGCGGGTAAAACGTTGACGTTGCTTACTCCCCGCCAAGTTGGCGCAAAATTATGCATTTGATCAATAATGGAAATTTTAATAAAAATTTTCTCACATTTGTAGCAAATAACTGAAACATAGTGTAATTTAGCATCTTAACAAAAAGCAATTTTTAAATGGTTTTTTATTAAACGTCTAACGTATATTGCGTTACGTTTGTTAAATGTCAAACTCAAACTTTGAGAAATATCGCCAAGTTGGCTAAGAAGCTCTCTATTCCAACAATCCCAGATATTTTATAATTCAAATTTCTCATCACTTTTTAAAGAGGGAAACGAAATAAAGTTTTAGTGAATTGCGTGCGCGTGATATTGAAAATTCTATGATAATATTAATTGACAGTTTCATAAAAAGTTTTGATTACTTTAGTAGTTTTAATTAGTTTGAATAGTTTTGAAAGTATTTATTACTTTCAATTTTTGGAATAAGTACAAAGATTACATGGCGGAAGATATTTTGCGACGAAAACCAATCAAATATGCCTTTCAATGAACACATCTACAACGAAACGCAATAAATGTTTTCGGTATGGTTAGGAGAAAGCTACATGATTTTGGAATGATTAGCTCTAGACGTGTAGACGGAAATGGCTTCGATATTGAAATTACTTGAGAATTAAACTACAAATTCAAAGCATTGCAACATCAAGTAACAGAATTTATCCCTCAATTAACTCCAGAACAAAGTCACGTTTTCCAACAAGTGTTACGCAAAATAGAATCCGGCAGGGGTGCACTCTTTTTTTCTCGGAGCCCCTGGAGGAACAGGAAAAACGTTTTTGCTAAACTTATTATTAACTAGCTGAAATGCCCGTTCTTCGCACGGGTTAAGTTTTAAAAACAAAAATTTATGTATTATAAAATTATAATATTTTTAGTGACGGTAAAAACCCTGTATAAAAAGTAGTATAACCAAAAATTAAAAATATTTTTTTCAAATGAATGTTCACCTTAGAAAGAATTTTAAGCAAATTGCAATTGGGCCTCAAAGTAAATAATAATTAAACAAAAACAAATATTTCAATGTAAGAGAGAAAATTATCAAGCTAAAGAGTAAATAGATATGAATGAATGCAAATATAAATAAAAATTACAGAAAAGTGATAGCAGTAGTGAGTTTCTGCGAAGGAAACTATGGGGGAAATAACCTGCAATAGATGAACTGAAAGAAAAAATTAATGATAAACTGATTCACTAAATGCTATCATAAATAAGAAATATTAGGAAGCCTTCAACTGAAAAAAAATTAAATTAGCATTGCTCCCATACCTCATATAATACTATCTATCATCTCTGTAATACATCTAATATACAGTATTAGATGTAATTAAATACTAAAAACATTTAATTAGTATGAACTAAAATCAAAATCTACCTAAAACAGGTCCCCATTGAAATAGTTCAGAACAAACAACAGTACTGAATGAAACAAATAATAAACCATGTTGCTAAAAAATTAAAAATTGAAACAATACTTTTTTGCAACATTTCTATTAAAAATTATTATTTGATTGCAAAGAGCAAAAGAATGAGTAAATAAATGATAAATAACTATAATGATAATTGAAATATATATATCCTATATGGACAGTATAAAATAAAATATGCATATAATCTCCAAGAAACTATGTGAGGAACGCAGAAGCAACGTTAAAACCATGAGACGTAAAATCATTTCAACACTGAGTTTTAAAGAAATCCAGAGGGAAATCTTTTCAATGTGCATCTTTTTTCTGTGCAAAAATTTTTATGATCACAAATGAAACAGTTTTCTGATTTGCAATATTGCTAGAAGCAAAGTTAAGTCATGACGAAAAATCTGGTCAAAATGGAATTCAAAAGAACATATGCAAACATTATTTCAAGGTCACCTTACCATAGTTCCAGCAAATAGTTTTTTGTTTAAAAAAATTATGCTTTTTTTCATTTAAAACAAAAATGAGTTCTTTTCGGTCATAGAGACCAAAAGGCAAAAAACAGCGATACACAAAAACATTCTGGTTTCTCATAAATATAGGAAGCATTATCTTCACGATATTACCAACATGTTAATAGCAATTAGTTTGAATTCAGTGTCATTTTCTTTCCGTTATACAAAATTTGAGCAACATTTTCTACATTGAACAAAATATTGAATATGCCGATGAAGGAAGAATTATTATTAGGAAAGATGAATATTTATCTTCAACGACAGAAATTGGCATACATATGTAAAACATGTAACATTTATGTGTAAAAAATGTATATATATACAATCAGCATGAAGAACTGATTGTCAGAAGGAAAATTACTTTGAGCATTTAATCGCATCCATAGTTTTTCTAACAGATTTTTTTTTTTGTGAACAAATGGACATGACAAAAAAAAAAAATTCTGGTAAGAAGTGAAGGTGTAGTTTTATTGATTGTAAAAAAAAAACCCCCTTTGATATTTGTGTTATGAATAGGTAATCATGATCTATGATTCTGTTTACAAAAGGTCTCGCAAATTATTGTTCGGCTGAAAAATAGACTTTTGAGTCTTTGTATCACATAACCATTGTACCAACAATGATACGCAAGAAAAGGATAGTTCAGAAAAATAAAACTGTGACACTGAAATAGGAATTATAACAACATTTAAATTAAAACGTTATCTAAAACAGAAAAGTAAGCCTTAATTTTGATAAAATTGCCATAAACAGTTTTGAACAACAACAAAACACATAACAGAAAATCTTAAATATTTAAAATTTAAATAAAAGAAACAAATAAATATAAAAGTAACCTTACACATAGTATAGAAATTATAATATTAATTCAAATCAAAAGATAAATAAATTCAGATTTGATGAAACTACCATAAGCAAAATCTTATACGTGAATAGAAATTCTAACTTAAAATCACAATATTGACAATCTGTTGATCTCAATTCGTTTGAATTGAGTGTCATTTTTCTACTTTTTTTGTTATTAAGGAAAAGGGTACTTCTGTATTGGCGTTATCACAGCAAAATTTGCACCACAATATCAAAATATCAGATTCTTATGTGTCTTATATGGAAAAAATCAAATTTTGGTGAAAAAAAGAGCCACTTTGACTGCGGTGACTGATAATCAGGTGATGACTTAGTTTCATGCTATACATAGCCCAAGTACAACTGTATATTGATAGTATCACTAATTTCAGTTTAACAAAAAGAAAACCTCATATATAAATAAAAATTTGTATTAGTCTTTGTATTCTTACGTATTAGCATCACCACAGCCAAATTATCACTAAGCGAATCACACTATATCCACCAAAATCTGACTAATTTTTTTAGCGCGTTGTTCACATATTGTAAAAAAAGCGCTATTAGGACGCAAATTTCGTCTTCGTTCCATATTTTGTCGTACCTTTTTCTCAGCCAATAAGCAACCGATTGACCTCGGGTTTTCGGCATTTGTGCCCTAGATGAGCCGAATCATATTTAAATTAATGTTTTTTTTAAGTATAGTGCACTACTTTCTGTTAGTAAAAAGTTCATTAGTTGCATTATTGTAAAATACAACATGTGAAAAATACGCTAAAATTACTTGGCCATGCCAATGATTGATATCTTGTTTAATATAAAAACACGCAAGAATCTTTGTTATTACTGCTTAGGACTCAAACGGTTAAGACTGTATTCTGATAGGAAGATGCATCGGTCTTCCAGCTAAACCTGTTATATATTTTTTCAATAGCTAAATTAGAGCTTAATATATATTGTTTTATCTTATTTTTGGTATGATTATTCCGAACCATTTCTGGGTTTAGATTTAATTCTGTCATTTCTTTTCAGCTTAAATTTTTTTTATTTATTTTGTATGTAGTCAATTGTATTCATATTGAAGTACCTATTTTGATTTAAGGCTGTGTCAGGTTTATTATTCTATTTTCATTTTGACCTTTACATGTATACATTTGATTCTTCTATACTGTTTCTGGTTTTAGATTTAATACAGTCATTTCTTTCCCAGCTTAAGAGTTTCTGATGACTTAAGTGTTGCTTTCAAAAATTTCGATTCTTTATTATAAGTAGAAACAAACACATAGGCATCAAAGTGTCCACCACTCCAAGTTTTTGCCACTGAACCTCATGTTTTTAACAGTTTGAAAATTCTCACCAAAATACAGCAAAGAGACCCTTATGAAAAACCTGGAAACCAAAAGAACAGAGTTCAGACAGTCTGTAACTCAGAAACGGAGCAGTACGTCATAGGGTTCAACATGGCAGTTTTATACGCTTTGCCAGATGAGTAGCTGTTCAATTCATGATCAAGTGTAAATACCTTAAATCTATTCCAGTTGTTGATAATAAATGAACAGCCCGTCGAACAATAATACTGGATTGCACACAACAAATAAGAAATTGAACTGAAGAGACAGGAGCCATCATTTGGGACAACTTGGCAAGGGAATGTATCATACCTAAAATTCAACAGCTCGTTTACTTGGGTCATTGTTTAGAACATATTAATCAACATTAACAATTGAGAATAATTACCTCTAATGGTAGTTCATAAAATAAACATGACACTTAACCTAAAATAGTAATTACAACATTTAAACAAACATCTAAACAATCAACAATAACAACTGAAAATCATAAAAATACATATTGAACCAATTCAATTTAAAACTACTGTAAAAAAAAATTATACCATAAAACCTCTGACCACAAAAAAAATTAGAAATTCTGGAAGATAAATGACAAAGTTTAATCTAAAACCAGAAGCAATACAGAAGAATCAAATGAATACATGTAAAGGTCAAAATGAAAAAAGAATAAATGTGAAGCTGCCTTAAACCAAAACAGAAATTACAATAGAAATACAATTAATTGACTACACACAAATCAGAAATTTTTAAGCTGAAAAAGAAACAACAAAATTAAATCTAAACCCAGAAATGGTTCGAAATAATCATTCAAAATATATTCAAAACAAAAGTGTATATTAAACGAATTTAATTTAGTTATTGAAAAAATACATAATAGGCTTAGCTGGAAAACCAATGCATCTTCCAACTGTTGTCAAATTAGTGTTGCCAATCGGAAAAATAAAATTTAGAAAAAACATTTTTTTAGGATGATTTTTTCGAAAAACAAATGTAATTTCTCCACTAAGAGTTAAAAAAACGAATAAATACAACCATAAATAAGTATAGTTACTATAAAATGTGTTAAAATTCCCCCCAAAACAGCTCGAAACATTAATTTTCGCAAAGTTATGACTTAGCATGGCTGATGACGTCATATCTCCATTTAACTGAAAAATCGCATAAATATTGAATTTTAAAAAAAATCTAAAGCGAATTTCGAAAAAAACTCTTCGAGGTTAATAGCATAACGACCTATAGCTTCTACATACCAAGTTTCATTATTCTGGGTTGCTTAATTTCACCGGAACAGCTGAAACACACAAACACACAAACTCTTTCTTTTATTAGTATAGATGACGATCAGAAAAACCTAGAAGATAGCAGTTGCTATCTATGGCTTCTTCTGGTATAGCCGTGATTTTATTGACCAACGGTCGTACTGCACAATCCGTTTTAAAATTATCGCTTAATCTTGCATTTGAAGATTCCCTCATCTGAAATTTCAGAAAAAATAGCTCTCAAGGCAGGATGCTTCCACAATGTAATCTTTTAGTGTGGAATGAAAGTACGATGTCTCACAAGAAAGCTATAGAAGCATTAAATCGGACTCTTCAGGATTTACGAGATAGTACAGATATTTTAGGAGGAATGGTAGCTTTATTATATATTGGCTGGTGAATTCAAGCTTATGGGGAAAATTTGAAAAATTCAGTCTGAAAACGAATATGAGAGTGCATCTTCATAATGACGTAGATTCGGAACATTATGCAGAGACGCAATTAAAAATCGGTTACGGAAGTTTGGACGCAAATGCTGGAGGTTTTATTTTACTTTCAGAGAATTTTGTAATGTAGAAGAAAATAAAGTAAATCTCATTGCTCAAATTTACACGGGCTTGCAAAAAAATTTAATTTGGGATCAGTGGTTGCGCGCAAGATCAATATTGGCGCATAACAATGACAATGTCCATAAAATCAACATTCAATATTTAAACGACGTGCGGGGGAGGGGGAGAATTGAAGAAATATTTATCAATGAATACAATCATGGATAAAGAACAAAGTACTTCATATCCCACAGAGTTCTTAAATTCCCTTGAATTTTCGGGTGTACCCTCACACAAACTTCAATTAAAACTAAATGCACCAGTTATGCAAAATCTCGATGCTCCTCCAATATGTAAAGGAACGAGGCTTTGGATCACAAATCTGATGCAGAATATACTTGGTGTCAATATTTGAACATATGTCATGAAAAGGGATAATATTATCATACCTCGAATTCCATGTATTCCCACTGACCTACCATTTCAATTCAAAAAAGTTCAATTTTCAGTTTTACTGTTGCTATTAACAAAGCTAACATTTCAGGTAGCAGGGGTGCATTTTGAAAAGCAATGTTTTTCTCCTGGTCAACTATCTGTAGCCTAATAGGCGTGTCCAATGCCCAAATCTTCCCATATTTGCAACTGACGGAAGAACATGTAATATCAGTAATGTGTACAGTAGCATCTTAGAATAATATTCTGTTTTGAGTTCTTTTAAAGAGGAATTATATATTAAACGTAGATACTTTCGATTTTTAAAAATATTAATAGTTTAAGTTATTGAATATTTGTTGTTAAATATTATTATAAATTACGTTTTCAGTTTTTTTAACTAAGCTCAATTTTATAATTTTTAAATTTTATTGGTTCCAGTCAAGCAATAAAAAAAATTACCATATTATATTATTTACTTTCTATTGATAATGATTTTGACTTTGACAGTTATTTAAAGACATCAACGCGAGCGGAGACGCGGGTAAAAGCTAGTATAACATATAACACCACAAAACACGCTATTTTTGGTTTATTAATGTGATAAAAAATATGTAGTCTTTTGTTTAAGAGCAGGCTCTGCAACAAAACAAGATATGCACAGGATGTGCAAACAAAAACGTAAATATTTATTGGGACTATGGCAGAATCTTAAAAAAAATTTCAGGGCTTATACTTTTTGGCACTTAAAAAAGATAAAAAGTGTATGTAAAAATAACACAATGACATTTGTTGTCATAAGGTTTATGCTTATTCATCATAACTAAAGCATCTTTTTCTCTTCCAAATTATAGAACAACTATACAGGTTACAGGTTTTGTGGGATATGGAGCAACAAAGGTTATTTTATCCCCTTGAAATGAGTGTATATATATATATAGAACAACTATAGAACAATATTATAAAATGAGATTTTAACGCAATATACAGCAATCGATTCAATAAAAATAAATCGGAACAAGAATTATCGTTGCCATTGTCCAAACGGAAATATTTAATTACTTTGTCTTTAACTGTTTAAATTCTCCATCGGATTGGGAAAATATGCCTGAAATTCGCTTTAATAAGCATTACCAAGAATTTGTAGCGCGAGTTACCACATTAAAAACATGTAAGCAAAAAAATAATATAAAATAACAGCAATAAGATAACAAAAAGTACAAGAAAATACGAAATTATTAAATATTATCGAAAATAAAATATTTTAAGAATTAAAATTTCTAACCATCTGATATGATGTCGATTTAAGACAAATTTATGACTTAATTTTAGTTTTACCTTTGAAACCTTAAAAGCACACAAAAAATAATTATCTTTTCATTATATTTTTATCTTATAATCCTCTGATTCTGTTTTGAGAGATATAAATTCAGAATCATTTGGAATTTTGAGGGGGGAAAACTCTTCCTTTTTCAGGCATTATGATTACTCTGACTCATTATCTTTTCTATCTTTATTAAGATTTGTTGAAGATGCAATTGGAAGTTCTTTAAATGGATTAAACAATCAAGAGAAAATGTGAAAGAAAAGATTTGTTAGAGATATGTTCGTAAAAAAGCGTTAAGCAGAGTCTGTTATCTCGGGAAGGTTGGACGATTCATTTTAATTTCAAACCCAGTATTATCAACATTTTTCATTTCTGTTCCCAAAAGAAATTTGGTGAATCATCAGGTATGATGAGTTCTACTGAATCAAAGAAAGGATTCTTTTTCAAGAATAAAGTATAAGTAAATTACAAATTGAAATAAATAACCTGGTAAATGGGTCATTATCAGTTTTCATTATAAACGCGTCATTTAGTTTTTCTCATGAAGATTTCTGAGTAGTGAAAACACAAAAATTGCATAAAGTACCTTTCTATTATCAAAGACTATTCCTTTTTCAGTAGTAACATCCTAACAACACTTTAACAAAGCCATTAATAACGTGAATTACAGTGATTATCTGAAAATAAAGAAATGTTGTGCTGCAAAGAACGATATAGGACATATTTTTAGAGATGTCTTATTTTTCAAGAGAAATAGTTTACATTTTATTCAATTACAGCAATTAGCGTCTTAAGATGTATTGAGGCCTTGGGCTCCACCTGTGACCCTTAAAATTAGATACTACACTGACAGAAAAAAAAAACCCTAACACCAGGGAAAAATTATTGCAGAATAAGAAAATTTGGAACAACTCAGTTGTCGCGTTAACATATTTAATTGATTAAATTTTCAATATCCCAGGTTAATGTAAGCTAAAAAAATGCATTATAATTGTGAAATGCTGTTACATTAGCAGCCGGTGTAACATCCTGAATTTTGAATGCAAACCTGCAAGCGTGCATGTATTGTATCATACAAGTGCCCAACGTCACTTTGTGGTATGGAGTTCCATGCTTGTTGCATCAATACTGGGACGGTCAGTGCTGGCTGTGTGTGTGTGCTGGTCCCCTTTTTTTATTAAAAAAATATTGGCAAAACTGTTTCGAGTATAATTAATTTTACTTTGAAATTTATTGTTTTGTACAATAACTAAAGTAAAATGTGCCATCGCGGTATGAGGTTACTTTAAGAAACCGTCAAGCCGCAATGTCTAGTGAGGTTGGTGGAAGGAGAAGAGAGGTAAGAGGACCCCCCTGGCTATCCCAGGGGGCTCTCCCTCAAATTTAGGGTGGAATCGAGCTAAATCGTACCATCACCTGAATGGTGCTCAAAGCTACGGATAACTACTGTCGAACAATCTATCCATTTCCCATGATGAATTTTGTGGGTCTCGATGTAGCACTGCAGATGAGGTGCCGAAAGCAGCAAAAGCACCAACTAAAGAAAAGTTTTTATCCCCATATCTCCTCAGAAAATTCCCAATATAATTTTATAAAAAAACTGCTTACTTTCTTGTCCTTTGAATCTGCTCTTAATTGTTTGTCGAACACGTTCCAATATTTTGGGGAAGTTTACGGTTTTTAGATTTATGCCATGTAAATGATCGCAGCATAATTTTATACTGGATAATTATTATTGAACATTACAATATTTTTGGAACGTTTAAGGTTTTTAGATTTATGCCATGTAAATGATCACAGCACAATTTTATACTGGATAATTATTATTGAACATTACAATATTTTTGGGACGTTTAAGGTTTTTAGATTTATGCCATGTAAATGATCGCAGCATAATTTTATACTGGATAATTATTATTGAACATTACAATATTTTTGGGACGTTTAAGGTTTTTAGATTTATGCAATGTAAATGATCGCAGCACAATTTTATACTGGATAATTATTATTGAACATTACAATATTTTTGGGACGTTTAAGGTTTTTAGATTTATGCCATGTAAATGATCGCAGCACAATTTTATACTGGATAATTATTATTGAACATTACAATATTTTTGGGACGTTTAAGGTTTTTAGATTTATGCCATGTAAATGATCGCAGCATAATTTTATACTGGATAATTATTAGTGAACATTACAATATTTTTGGGACGTTTAAGGTTTTAGATTTATGCCATGTAAATGATCGCAGCATAATTTTATACTGGATAATTATTATTGAACATTACAATATTTTTGGGACGTTTAAGGTTTTTAGATTTATGCCATGTAAATGATCGCAGCATAATTTTATACTGGATAATTATTATTGAACATTACAATATTTTTGGGACGTTTAAGGTTTTTAGATTTATGCCATGTAAATGATCGCAGCATAATTTTATACTGGATAATTATTATTGAACATTACAATATTTTTGGGACGTTTAAGGTTTTTAGATTTATGGCATGTAAATGATCGCAGCATAATTTTATACTGGATAATTATTAGTGAACATTACAATATTTTTGGGACGTTTAAGGTTTTTAGATTTATGCCATGTAAATGATCACAGCATAATTTTATACTGGATAATTATTATTGAACATTACAATATTTTTGGGACGTTTAAGGTTTTTAGATTTATGCCATGTAAATGATCACAGCATAATTTCATACTGGATAATTATTATTGAACATTACAATATTTTTGGGACGTTTAAGGTTTTTAGATTTATGCCATGTAAATGATCGCAGCATAATTTTATACTGGATAATTATTATTGAACATTACAATATTTTTGGGACGTTTAAGGTTTTTAGATTTATGCCATGTAAATGATCACAGCACAATTTTATACTGGATAATTATTATTGAACATTACAATATTTTTGGGACGTTTAAGGTTTTTAGATTTATGCCATGTAAATGATCGCAGCATAATTTTATACTGGATAATTATTATTGAACATTACAATATTTTTGGGACGTTTAAGGTTTTTAGATTTATGCCATGTAAATGATCGCAGCATAATTTTATACTGGATAATTATTATTGAACATTACAATATTTTTGGGACGTTTAAGGTTTTTAGATTTATGCCATGTAAATGATCACAGCATAATTTTATATCGGATAATTATTATTGAACATTAATTATTGTAGTAGTATTTCTTCTTATGCTTGACACAAAATAGCAATAAAATCTAAATATCCCTTTCCATTATTTCAAATATCAAATCGATGGATAAAAAGATTAAGAGATTTTACTTCACAAAGTCATCACATTCACTAATTATATACTTCAATTCTAAACTTGCTCTATAAATCTAAATCTTAAATAACATTATAAAAAATAATAGTAGCGAAGTAATTATAAGGAATTGTTATTACTATTTGAATTGCAAGAGATGAAAAAAACGTGTGTGTGCTTATGACCACACGGAAAAAGTGAAAACTGATTTATTCTGGGCAGGAGAATCCAATTGTTCGAATACACTACATTTTATTTTACGACATTTTCGCATGCGGGCGTTAAGTAGTTTTCTTTTTCGTTCCCATTCATTGATGAATTTATTTATTTCATCCCTTTTCTGTAAAAGGCAATGTTTAAATAATTATGCCCTTTTACATATTTGTATATGAGTATATAAGATTTAAATGCCAGTTAGTCTAATTATTCAAAAACATTAAAATATAAATTACGCATGCATATTATATTTATGTAATATACATGTCTACATGGTACTTACGTTCTATCGCAACAAGGCCAACATTCAAAATAACTCTTTAAGTAGGCAATCATGTGCTTCCTTCCATAGAATGTTGCCAATGCCGTTGCGATAATGCGTATACTACACGTTCGCGATAAGTTCCGAAAAAATTATGTTTAAACTTTTCTCCCCCTAATTTCTGGGAACTCACATTTAAGTATAGAAAACAAAGTGCTTCTCTATACAGTCGTTATACGTCCCATTATTGCTTATACTTGTTCAGTTTGGGGCTATATGCTGCAAATACTAATCTCAATACTTTAAATGTAGTACAAAATTCATATATTCGCATGATAGTTAAAGCAACCAGGTATATGAGAAATGATGACATAAATAACGCACTTAAAATTAATAGCTTTAAATCTCACATTCAAAAAATAGCCATTAATTTCTTTAACTCTCTCTCCGATACCAACAATATTAATATGTCAAACCTAATTCCGTAAAATGTAAACAATAATACTAAAAGGCAAAGGAGAACCCTCATGGACTCCTACAACCCGCCTTAAGTTATTTTCTCTCGCAATAATTTTTTTAATTATTGCACCCAATAAATTTGCTAAATTTATTTTTCATTAAACCTTATCTTTTTATTCCTTTACTCTACCCCACTGGACGAGCTATTTCTTTTTAATCTATTTTTTACACCCCTTGTGGGCAGCCAATATGAGTCTCTATCCTCACCCATCCCCGACCAATCAGAGAGCAGTGTCTCAACTCTCAGCCAAGTCAAATATTCCGAGGAAAGGAACAGAATTTTTCAAGTCAAGACGCCATTCATAGCCACGCCCCTGGATCGCCTCCAATCAACCAATAGCCAAAAAGCCTCTAGGCAGAAAGGAAAACTCTACAAACATCGTTCCCACATCTAAGACATTCATGATAAGGGATTGAGGACTGTTTTACAGTCCAGATGCCCACAGATCAACCGTCACCAACCGTCATCAACCGATAATACGTATACTGTTTATATAACTTTTATAACGCCGTAAGACTAATAAAACTTATGCCTTGAGAGCCCATTTACTTTTCTTAAAATTCTCTAAGTAAACAAAAGAAGACGGTTCGTACTTTTTCACAATTAATGCGTTTATTTTCTCGTAATCTCCTAGTTGTCATCCCCAATATAAACCAAAATATTGGCAACTTTCTCGACAGTTAACTTGATTAAAATTTAGAGGTTTATTTCTTTTGGTACGTTTCTTACTTTAAATGCTCTTTCTACTGAATGAAAAATAGGTCTCTCTCATGTATCCTTTCTTCTTATCTTCGATCTCCTACATAATCTTCTTTTTCCAATTATTTTCACTTGCGCACCTCTTCTCTCGTTCACTTGCCGGAACGGAAGTAGGCTGCATGGCAGTAATATTTAAATAAAGAAAATAAAACTTCTCGAGGAAAAGTATTCATTAAATTTTTACAAAATAAAAAAAAAATCACGCGCCTAAAAAGTTTTAAATTCAAAATATCAGTGTGAACACGCGGTAGAAGTTAACTTCTTTGGCTGATGTGTAATGAAATGTAAAAAATTAAGTTTTAATTTAAAGTAATCTTATATATATTATTAACAAATTTATTATTATTATTTAAAACTGTATTTAAAAAATAATTAAGGTGTAAGTATAAGCAAAATTTCCATTTTCAACACATAATACTAAAAATTTTTTTATTGTGTACATTTATAGAAAAGTATCATTATTATTATTCTATTTCCGCACGCACACATTATGCTTATGGGGGCTTCAGTACATAATTTTGTAATCAAAGGCTCGTGGTAACTAAAATAATAAATGTAGGTTTTGCACTCAATATCATTTAAAAATCTCGAAACGTAAAACATGACAAATGAAGTTCCCATTTATTTTATTTGTTTAACATTTAAAACTACCTTTTTTTTTTAAAAAAAAAGAAATAAATAAAGATTATCAGTCTTACTATTTTTTTCAAAAATAATATGCAGGTATTTCATTAAAAAACTGGTTAATTATGTCTCTATTTTATTTTTTAACATTTAAAACTACATTTTTTTTAAAAAAATGAAAGATTATCAGTTTTATTATATTTTTCAAAGATTATATGCAGCTTTTTGATTAAAAAGAAAGGTTAATTATGTTTTGTCTATTATTTTACTCATCTTTGTAAAATATTTTTCATATTTAAGAAATATTGTTTCAAGAAGTGTTATGTAAATGAAAAAATGTATTAATGCCTTCATTTTTATATTAACTGTAACACATAAAGCTATCATAACATCAGCATAAAATCAAAATATCACCAGAAATATAAAATGCAAATAAAAACAGAGATGTTTATCATTAAATTATACGTTAACCTCATGAATTTAGCATAATTGGAAATTTATTTTTGAATGAAAAGGTCTTAATCTTGTAGAATGAACTATATACGATCATTTTCTTGTATCAATATATAGGAAAATTAACATATATATAATTAATATATATAATATAAATATAAATATAAAAATATTATATATTAAAAAAAAAAAAAAAAAATAAAATATATATATATATATATATATATATATATATATATATATATATATTTTAAAGTAATCTTACCGAATGCCGTTTTTGTTTACAAGTAAAAAGAGCCAAGATTGAAAACAGCGTATGGCTCCGGAAATTCGTCTCAAAGCGCATGCGTAACTTTCAAACACTTAGAATTCCTCTGCAAAAAAAAAAAAAAAAAAAAACTAACAGTGTGTTTGAGAAATTTTTTTTTAAGTTTTCATTTTTTGAGGGCTTGATTTTTTCATTAAAGTTTTGAAAATTCACCTATCAATTGCAAAGAACAGTAATTTTTAAATAAAAAATGTACCAAAAATACTGTTTTAATCGATTCTCGTAAAAAGTGTTTTAGACAAAAAACACAAACACTTTTTTTAAATCCGTAATTTTTAAGCAATTTTTTCAATCTTCTCATTAATTACGGATAATAAATGTTTACACACGAAAAAACAGTTTCGTGCGATTATCTTTATATATGACGAAGTTATTAAATGTTTAATTAAAATTCTGAATATTTTTTGAAAAATCGTAAAAAAAAAAGGTTTTTGGCATTTTATTTTTTAAATGACTGAATCTAAAAGAAAAAGGTATGAACTTATTGATGTGTAACATCTTTCCTCTCAATTGCTGGAGATTTGTGGGAGTGATTTTGTGAAAAGGGGACGGAAATGCGTAACAGGAAGTTGGGGAAGCGCGCGCTATTCAGTGAAGTTCTGTTTTTTCTCCTGCATTCGGGAGGGGCTCCACCCCCATCCCTCAACCCTTGCGGTCTAGGCTGTGGAATCTTTGTTTATGTTTTCTCACCTTAGGATCAGAGAAGAAGCTAAGTCTTTAGGCAGAAACGTGGTTAGCAAGGACGAACGTGTTTCGATACCTGACTTCGATTGCTGCGTACAATTTAAGCAACCGGGCCACAGAGCAGCTGGTGTTGCGATCTATCGTAAACAGAACAACTCACATGTTGTGGCTCTCGACATATGGATATTACTTATCGTCAAACAAGTGGACTGGGTATTGTTAGTCAAGATATTGGGGACATATGTGCGGCAGAATGCTTATTTGAAAATGGACAAACAGTGATTTCGGTGGTCGTATACATTTAACCGAATCAAACGGTACAAAAAATTAAAGATTTCCTGCATTTTTTACTTTTACCATACACCGAAGGTGGTTCTGCTCTTTTTTTTTTTTTTTTTTTTTTAAAGTTATCACTCGCTTCGAATGATTTTGAGTGGTGATTTTAAAGTTAACTTCAGTTTGCTAGAAGCCGAGCCATTCATAGCTTTTTTGAATGATGAACTCAAGCTCGAAATAAACACAAATCGAAATGTTTCGACAACTAACAGTGGTACCGTTATTGACGCTATTTTTCAACGGTTTTTAAATGCTTTGAAAACACAAGTATATGTGTCATATTTTAGTTATCATAAATTATCATTACCGCTCTTCCCCAAATTGAACAAGAATAATTATTTTTGATAAAAAAAATTTCATTACTCCTTGTGTTAATTAAATAAAATTTGCATTAAAGATACAATTATTCCATAGAAAATTATTTCCAATCCTACTCGATTCATTTTTTTTTCAGGATTTAAGTTGTTATTGGCAAATTTACCACGATAACATGTCAGATGTTACACATCGTATGCGACTACTGTAAGGCTCGTTTCTTTTTTCAGTGTAGAATATCGTTTTAATAACACGAAAATAAATTCATACGCAGCGATTTAGAAATCATTTTCGTAAAAACGCATAAATTTTAACGCCTTTTAGAAAAATTCGTAAAAAATATAAAATATCATTATTTTGTAAAAAAAATAATTCCGTATCGTGGCTAAATAAATGATCTTTCCGATTCAGTTATTATTTTTTGTCTGATTTTGAAAGTAAAAATTAGATGGCTGTTTTAAAATCGTCGAAAAAGTCGGAAAATCGCTCCGCCGAAATAAAAAATACTTCCCTACCTTAAATCATCCTGTAAGGTGTAATGCATAACGGGTAACGAAATTTTCCCCTACTGTGCCATAAGAAGTTAACTTCAACTAGGCGAGGTCGCCGACCGGAGCACGATTGCCGAACTTGACGCTTAATTTAGATTCACTGTTCAGCAAAACGTGTTTTAAGAAGTTATCACTTCAAAAGTAAACATTTGCAAATATTTTTGACTTTCAATAAACTGACAAAAGAAAAGTTGCGGTAAGCTTTAATGTTTATGATTCGATAATATATTTCCTAACACACTGAAGGAAATATTAAAATAACAACAATAAAAAAACTTAGAAATAACTGAAAAGTGCCTAAAAAACTAATTTAAAATGAGAATATTCCTTTATTAGGCAAAAACCATAATAAGGAAGCGATGATTATTATGGATTGCTAAATGATGACTTATCTTTAAGGTATCTACTATTTACGCGACAACTTTTTGTTAAAAAAATGAAGATATGGGGATTTTTTTGTGGTTTTTAGATTTATTTAGTACATTTTTTAAGAAAATATGCTTAAGTTAAGAAGAGAAAAATAAATTATTATGACTAAAATAAGGGGAAAATGGGTAAAAAAATTTACAAAAAAATTACATAAATGGGGTCCATTCTGTACAAAAGTTGATGAACAAATTTTCAATTTTGATGTGTTGCTTTGATATTCATTTTTGAAATGACCTTCAGGATCAGAGATATTTTAATTTTTACAAAAACTAGAGCACTTTATCTTAGTTATTATATGAACTTGCTTAAAATAACAATGATTATATTAACATAAGGAACTGTAAATTTTGTAATAAAACAGTGATGATACATCTGAAGGTTAAAACACTTCTACTATTATACAGAACATACACAAAAAAGTTCAGTTAATTATTTTCAAAACTTTTTTAGAAATCACTGTCCCCGTTTGAGCATTTTCAAAAAAAAAAAAAAAAAAAAACGCATTTTGAGTAAAACGCGTTTTAAGTATGACATCTTGCTTAAAGTAATGGCCTCTGCTTTTACTAAAACACTTGTAGTTTTTGTTCAAGTGAATGGAAAATAATAAACTTGGTATTTTTATAAAGCTAATAAGATGGCCTATAAAACAAAATCTAACAAAAAAGTTTTCACTTTTTGGCAAAATTCACAATTTTAGGGTAGTCGGATACTTTAAGAAATTCCGGTACAATTTATGATTAGTTTTGATTCTATTAATAAATAATAGAATAAATTGATGAATTATGACAGTTATGGGGATCATCTTTAATTAATAATTCTTTGGAGTTAATTTGCTTTTCTAATCGATAATTTTTGTACAATTGGATAGGCGTTTTTCGGTAAAAACGTTTTTCTGTTAGTATTCGATAAGAACCAAAGCGAACTTATGTCTGTGATGAAATAAATAAGTTTCTTTAAAAAAAAAAAAATTCTTTCTTTTTGTTTGCAAAGAAACACTTGACAATACCTCACAATTGTCCTAAATCGTTTAGCGTCATCGATTTTCACCTTTGGAAAAGCGCCACATGGGGGTTTCCTCTGGATCTCTTTCGGTGCAGATTATCAAAGCCCTTTCAAAAGAAAAAAAGGTCGGATGGCCTTTACAAATAAAAAAAGGGTTATAAGTTCGGTTAAAATCGAAATAGAACGGTCAGTGCATTCTCAATATTTTTTATTAGAAATAAAATAATAATAAATAGAACATTAATCATGCCCGGTGTGAATAAGATAAACCATATTTCATCCCATAATTATAGCGCATTGTTAGATGTCTTGATTCATTTAAAATTAATCTGAATTCTAAATGTAAAAGCATTGTTCTATATTTTTTGGATAGTTCTGCTCATAAAACAAATTATCTGGAATTTGATTAAGGGAACTAGGACATGCTCGGAAGACATTAAGCCACAATTAAGACCCTTTGTGCATGCCACAATTAAGACCCTTTGTTTATGAGACATATATCTTTTAAAATTTTCAGTAGAGCTTAAATATTTTATGTTCTTAATAAAGATAATTTAATTATAATCTGTAAAACTACAAAAATAACTTTTTAGCTCAAAAAATTTTTTTTCCTACTTAATTTAAGTTTTTCATAATTTTTGACAACTCATAATACATACTTATGTTTAGGTACCATTTTTTTAAAAAGTATCTTTTTTTATACAAAATATTTTTTACACATATATAAAACAATACACAAAAGATAGTGAACCTATTTTTTTAGTGAAAATTTAGTATAGTTTCTTTAAAAAAATTATGAAACTTTTTGAAATTTGGAAAATTTTTATTTTTCTGCTTTTTTTATGCATAAAACCATTTTTAAGAAGTTAAGCACTATTTTAATAGAAAAAAAATTAGGTTCACTATATTGCATAGGCATCTTGTATATCTGGAATCTTATAGTGCAATAGTTTTTTTTTTTAAATGTACCTAAATGCAAAAAAATATACTTTTGAGAGAAAAAGTGAAAAAACTAAGGGTCAAAAGGGGCGTGGTCATTTGTTTGTATTTTTATTTTTCATATTTTAGGGCTATTTTATCAACAAACATATAAGTATTATACATTTTTAGGTTCAGAAAAATATGCACTTTTTTAGAACTAAAATTGAAAAATCGATTTTTTGAAAGTATATGATGTCCTGGTTCCCTTAACTTGCTTTTACAAAATCTATCATTTTTGCAGCATCATTTAAAATGTTTTTAATGCATTCCTTATTTTACAACCGTGATACACTATTCCAAATAACATGCTATGATTAAATTATTTTTTCTTTCTCTATTCTTTTGTATTCTTATCCAAATGGGAAATTGGCTCTTATGTGCGAACAACATTTGATTCCAATTAAATATTAGCTGTTCTGTCATTGACTTGGGAGATCTAAGTCTCAGTTTTCTATTCCTTGGACTCACATAAAATTACTTTTCGCAGAATGGCCACTTAAATCAGTACTTGTCCAATAGTTTCTGGAGAAATTAAAAAGTAAAACTATTGATTGACTTTATAGAAATTTTTATTCAGAGCTCAAATGAATTCTTCTTCTTCACATTTCTTTTAACCATAAATACTTTCATTTTTCGAAATAGTTTTGTCTGTCGGACAATTTTATTTTGTTAGAAATTTTATTTCACTTTCTCAAAAGCACTTTATTAATAAACAATAAGCAGTCGGGCTGGATAAAATTACTAATTTAGTATAGCTCCCACTTTTATAATAAAAATAAAAAATTGAATTGTATTTGTTGTTTCCTTACTTTATTAAGCAGAATATTTTTGCTACGTAAGCAAGCAAAATTACTTAACACGATTCTTTAAACATTAACTGAACACAATAGCAAAAGTTGCTGTATAGGTATAAGAATCAAAATTCGAAAATTAGGTGTTCGATTACCTTTATGAGGCATTCTTTTCCCTTCTTTTACAGTGTCTCTCAAAGTCTCTTAAATGTGGCCATTTTCTAAGAAATTTAATGTTTTCCACTAATAAAATTTAATACATCAGAGTCGGGATTCTTAAAATAATATCTTCAACTTTCTCTTACATCAATTTTTAAAACTTAGTATAACTATTATTTTGAAAAACTTATAATCAAAAGTTTTAAGTGTATGAAATTCGTACACCTAAAAAAAAATCTGAACCCAGTTTTGTTTATAGATATCTATAGTATTTTTTCTTATAATTTAGTAGGATATCTTTTAGAGGTTATACAACAGCTTTAAAACTTCTTGGTATAGATTTTATCCGGTTTTTGTAAATTCTGCATTGATGTTCCTCCATTCTTTTGTGATTATTGTTTTTACTTCACTTTTCATGTCTTCTTAGTCTAACTTCAAATTCTTCTCAAATATGCTCTACTGGGCTTAAATCAGGTGATTTAGGAGATGTTTTCAGAAATTGAGGGCAGTTACAGAGACACCAGAGGCTTACGTTGACAGTAGTACGATGGGGGTCATTATATCATTAAAAATGAATTCGTCTTCAACACACAAATTTTGGGCTGATAATTTCAAATTGTTCCTTGAAATATTTAAATAAAGCCACAATACCATCAAAAAATACCAAAATATGTCATCTTGAAGGCGAAGCCCCCCTCCTCCAAGAACACCTTCAACACCATGCTTCACTGTTCCAATGAATTCTTGGTATTAAGTTCCTCATTTTTTCTCCTTTGAACTATTGTACTTCTATCTGAACCCAAAAAGTTAAATTTGCTGTCATCCCAATCAATTTTCTGTCAATGTAGAATTTTTTGAATTCCGGCATATTAATTTTATTAGTCCAAAATATTAAATCTTTTAAAAAATTGCAAGTGTTTGAATACCTTTGGAGAGCCACTATATATATATTTATTTTTAACTACTAACTTTTAAAAAATGGGGTTTGGGGGGGGGAATGCTGATCCCCCCTTTAATTAAAACTTTGAAAATTCAGCCTTAAAGCGTTGGTTGCGTTAAAGCGTTTCATATAGAAGTTTGAAAATTATTCTCATTAAATAATTTCATAAGATCACGTCAATTTTCTTCCCAAGATGAATCAAGTTTCAGAGTTAAGCGGACAACACAGAATGAAAAAACCGGTGGAAAGTCAAAGGTCTGTATATAATTCATATGATATTTCTATCAAGTGGTATTAGAAAATTTCCAGAACCCTTATCTTAATTGTAAACTAAGAATTTGTTTGCCTTGCAATTGTATACATCTCAATTAAGACGAAGTCCTGTAAGTCTTCTTTTGTTACACCAAAGCGGAAAATCATCGGAAACTGCGCAAAATCGCATGCAATATGTTCCTGATGGTGAAAGGGACTCCGATTACCCCCAAACGATAACTAACTCTCGGAAATCACGCGAGAGAAATACACAACCTCCCTCATTAATATGTGATCTCCTGTTTTACCGTTCGGAAAAAGAGTCATATCATAATAGGGTTCGAAAACGCCACCCTGGTTCTGGACTCACTATTAAAAAGCAGGGATTGTCTTCCTAATATCGCGAAGTTGATCGGATACTAGATTTCTGGGTACTCTGAGTATCGGATATCTCGGCAATTATCGTCGACGCTCAAGTCGATTGCGGCCTTTTTTTTTTTTTTTTTTTTGATGTCCTGGTAAAAAAACAAGAAACATACACACTAATGTTTCGAAGTTAAAAAAAAAAATGAAGAAAAAGTTGTAGTCGTTTTTATTGCTCATTAAATGTTTTAACCTTGGTATAAGGTGGAAGGCAGGAGAGAGTTAACTTTTGATAGATAAGTAATATAAAAAAACAAAATATTTTTAAGTCAATTCCTACTTAGGTAAACAAAGAAAATTTTTATTTCAGTTACTTTTTATTAAATAGTTAAAATTAATAGAGAAATATGTATATACACATAAGACAGAATCACAATATTAAATGACAAAATAGAAAGAGATTTTCCTTACAATTTTCCATTTTCCTTTCTATATAGGGTGTTCGAATATATATATATATATATAATATATATATATATATATATATATATATATATATATATATATATATATATATTCCAACACCCTATATACTCTCTCTCTCTCTATATATATATATGTATTACAAAAATTTTCAAAAATAGTTATATACCTAAGAAAACTATAGTCACGATAGAATAGTTTTAGCCACAGAAATACTACAGCAAACTCATGGCCTTAGGAACCAGGATTGCAGGTTTAAACAGTGTTTTTCGACCAGCCAACCTTCACCTGAATTTGCCAATACTCTGGGCCATAGGGAAAGCAAGAAATTTTTAGAGAAGAGAGAATTTAACTATTATTATAAATAAAACCATAATCTATTAATGTAAAACAATAATATTATAGCCTTCAATAATTACTAAAATATTTTTAAATCAAAGTTAAAACTAATAGATAAAGACTTACCACGTGCGAATTGCAAACACATTCCCCGGCAGTGGACAATAACAGTAACGCAGAAAATTATTAAGTTTTGATAAAATAACATTAATACTATATATATATATATACACACATTTAAAACTCTATATCTCTTGTTTTAAAATATATAGAAAATAAAAGTACCACCAAGACATATACAATTAATTTTAAATAAAAATGATATTGTTAATTTACTTAGATTGAGGCGCCATCTATTGATAAACTGTACAACTAATAACATAGTTTTATTTAACTGTTAGGTAATTTTTTTATAAATTTAGGAGGGTATCCATGTTCGATACAATGTTTAATAAAGTTATTAAAATTTAAATATATATTAAACTTAACACTAACTCTAATACGTTAAAACTCAAATAAAATGAACAGATTCTATTTGTAATTAAATTTAAGGACACATCTCGTAGTGTGTGTTTAGATTACTGGTGATAAAATGAGGTATATTTAAATTACTTGTAGGCTTAAAATTAGAAAATTTCTTTAAAAAATTCCTTCATTTTATTATAAAATTATTTTTTTAATCGAAAATATATTGCATTTCTAGATAATATTTTTCTCTTATTGTTTTCCTAGCGGATTCTTTTTTGATGGGTAAGATACATAAAAAAATGATCTTTCCGATTCTGTAATTATTGTTTGTCTGAGTTTCATAGATTAAAGTTAGATAAATTTTTTAAAGAATTTCTTCAATACTCTATCTCAGTTTAACTTGGCAGCGTTGAGAAAGGTATACAATGTACCAATCTACTTGAAAAATAGCTCTACTTTTTAGTTTTGAATTTAAATCCAAGAAATAGATAGAAATTTGTAAAAAAATTGCATGCGTTGTAGAAATTAGATTATTTTTACGTTGTAGAAATGTAATTACTTTTTAGACAAAGTTAATTAATACTGTCAATAGCGCAACGTTATGAAATTCCAGTTTGGCTGAAAACCGATTTTCGACGCCATTTTTTGTCATTGTTGTAACAATAAAATTATTACAACAATGCAGATATATCCAAGTTGGCGCCCAAAACTAGTTTAACGTTTTTAATTAATATCTTTTTAATTAATTGCAATATCGGAATATAAATGGTCAAAACATGCATTGTCATCCAAACTAAACGTGCATACAAAATTTCAGCTCAATGGGAGGAAGATATCAGCTTCAAAATTGAGTTGCAAGATTCCACCCGAACAAATTACATACATACATTGTAAGTTAAATAAAAGCTTTTAATAATTAATAAATTAAATGTAAAAAAACTTTTTTAAGAACAAGCTTTTATTTAAACGCGCTAAAAAGAATAAAATAAACTTTTCCTTTAAAACTTTTTTTACTATCAACTTATAACGTCATTACACAATTTATATGATATAAAAGCTTGTCGCGAGATTTTCCTGTGTAGATAAACAAGTAAAATAAATAACTTGACCTGATTGATTTTGGTTTTTAAAAATTCAAACTAAGTAAATATGAGCACTTAAATATTGCGACAAGCTTTTATATCATATAAATTGTGTAATGACGTTATAAGTTGATAGTAAAAAAAGTTTTAAAGGAAAAGTTTATTTTATTCTTTTTAGCGCGTTTAAATAAAAGCTTGTTCTTAAAAAAGTTTTTTTATATTTAATTTATTTTTTACTTTTTAGTTATCGCTGGACAGGTTTCTCAGCCTGTTCAACTCATTGAACGCTGGTTCGCCATCCCTGGTTTAGCTGAATTAATTCTCTCGCAAAATGGTATTAGACTAAAAACACAATTTTTTTAAATCCATAATTTTTAAGCAATTTTTTCAATCTTCATGCAGATTTTGGCTAACATTGTTCTACACACGAAAAAAAAAGGTTTAGTGAGATTATCTTCATAAATGACAAAGTTATTAAATGTTTAATTAAAATTTTGACTATTTTTGAAAAACTTAAAGAATATATTATTTATTTGAAATATTTTGAAGATAAGGGATGTATTTCTCTAACATATTACAAGAAAATTTGAATTGTTTATTAAAAACTTCAAAAGGCGTTTAAATATTTGTATTAATCAATAAAATGCTTAAGACTAAAAACGCATTTTGTAATCAAAAAAGAAAGTTTTATCAAATAATGATAATTTTTTGCTGGACATTGAATATCTTCTACGTAAGAATCTATTTTTTTAATTGCTCAGATCATCTTTAGAAACTTGATTTTGAAAAAATCAATAATTAAATTCAAATAAAATTAACAGATTCTATTTGTAATTAAATTTAAGGACACATGTCGTAGTGTGTGTTTAGATTACTGGTGATAAAATGAGGTATATTTAAATTACTCGTAGGCTTAAAATTAGAAAATTTCTTTAAAAAATTACTTCATTTTATTGTAAAATTATTTTTTTTAATATTGCATTTCTAGATAATATTTTTCTCTTATTGTTTTCCTAGCGGATTCCTTTTTGATGGGTAAGATACATTAAAAAAATGATCTTTCTGATTCTGTAATTATTTTTTGTCTGAGTTTCATAGATTAAAGATAGATAAATTATTTAAAGAATTTCTTCAATACTCCATCTCAGTTTAACTTGGCAGCGTTGAGAAAGGTATACAATGTACCAATCTACTTGAAAAATAGCTCTACTTTTTTGTTTTGAATTTAAATCCAAGGAAATAGATAGAAATTTGTAAAAAAAATTGCATACGTTGTAGAAATTAGATTGTTTTTACGTTGTAGAAAAGTAATTATTTTTTAGACAAAGTTAATTAATACTGTCAATAGCGCAACGTTATGAAATTCCAGTTTGGCTGAAAACCGATTTTCGACGCCATTTTTTGTCATTGTTGTAACAATAAAATTATTACAACAATGCAGATATATCCAAGTTGGCGCCCAAAACTAGTTTAACGTTTTTAATTAATATCTTTTTAATTAATTGCAATATCGGAATATAAATGGTCAAAACATGCATTGTCATCCAAACTAAACGTGTATACAAAATTTCAGCTCAATGGGAGGAAGATATCAGCTTCAAAATTGAGTTGCAAGATTCCACCCGAACAAATTACATACATACATACATACATACATACATACATACATACATACATACATACATACATACATACATACATACATACATACATACATACATACATACATTGTAAGTTAAATAAAAGCTTTTAATAAAATGACCAAAATATCAATTCCTTATTACCTCGCTTTAGTTATGGGACTTTTCTAAATATGTGTACAAAATTTTGTAGCTGTAGCGTATTTATTTAGCAAGTTATTTAACTTTTTTTAACAGTGTGTTGAAGCAAAAACCGAAACTAAAACGCCTAACAATTTCATTCAGCTCTTTCATTTTTTTAATGACCTTTAAAACTTTAAATCGCTTTTTCTCAAGGTTTTGTTTTTTACGATAATCATGCAGTTAAAATGCTGCCTTTTTATAATCAACATAAAGTTTTGAAACTTTTCCCGTTGTTTTGTAATATGTGTGTTTGACGATTCTGTGCATGGAATCAGGATTTAGGTCAGGGATGGCGAACCAGTGGCATGCGTGCCATCAACGGCACGCAACACAATATTTTGGGCACGCCACTGATCCAAATAGTTTGCACTTTAGTTCAAAATAACTAAGTACACTATGAAGTAATCCTCACGAGGGTTCTGGAGGGCGCTTTTGACGCTAAACTAAACTACTTGCACTTTCACAAACTAGAAAAAAATATCGAAGATTTAGATATACACGAGAAACCAGACGAAGAGAAAGTTTTAGAAGATTTTTTTTTCCGTAATTGATTCTTCAATCAAGAAATTTTCAGCGAGATGTTCTCAGTTCAAGTAATTATGGGGAACGCTCAAGTTTATTATGTACCTTGATGTGACTTTATTTGATAAACTAAACTTATCCCAGTTCTCTACTGGTTTGAAATTGATGAATTTGAAATGCAGCTGATTGATTTTTAGTATAGTTCAATATGGATTCAAAAACACTGATACAAGGAAAAAGTTAGAATTGATATATAGTAAAAATACCAGTAATGAAAGTTTGGAAACACACACATGGAATTCGATTCCAGACGCATTTAACTGTTTGAAGAAGCTGGTTCATGTATGCTACTTTAACCATATTTACTACTTAACCATACATTATATGCCTGCAAGTAATTATTTTCAGAGATGAATAACATTAAAACCTCGCCTAGAAACCATTTTACGGATAACTCCAATTCAGCATGCACTAAAAGTAACATCTTACATTCCTATTATAAGTTATTTGCCATCTAATCTGTAACATCAAAAGTCACACTATTGTTACCTTATATATAGTTTGAATTGCACGTATAACTAAAACATTTACTACTATACGGTGCAAAATGTATTTTTTGTAGTGAATAAAGAGCTTTGAGTTGTGTTAGTATTTAGTTTCATTATTTTCTCAATAATCACAAGTTAAAATTATTTGACGGCACGTCTCTACCCCATTAAACATTTGTTTAGAAAAAATGGCACGGTTACCCATAAAGGTTCGTCACGGTGAACGCGCGCGCGCGGTTGTTTTTTGAAAAATTCACAAAGTTAGATGTAGGTAATTTTTACTATTTTTACTCAAAAACATTTGTAAAAGTAAAAGTATTACTCATATAATACATTCACAGTGAACAGAATTGTGCGAAACACTTCTAAGAATAATAGAAAAAAACACTGTTCATAAATATTAAAGTTTGAAAAAGCATAGGAATTTTAAAATATTAAATTAACTATATTAAAATATTACTAATATTTTTGAATTGGCATGGCCACACACAATCCATACCACATCTCATCTTTATTTATGTACTATGCAGACACGAATGATTACACGAACAACTCTCAGGAACTAAAATAAATTATTTGCGATGGATTTTGCAGTTTTTATCCATTGCCGGATAATCGGTCACTTTTTGCATTTCATTGTTCAAATTTCCACACCAAGCTACAAAAGCCTTATTCCATCCAAGAAAATATTAATTATTCAAGTGAATTTAAGTCTTATCTTACACTAACTTTAAAAGAAAGGTTGATAGATGCGTAAAAAATCCAATTAACTACTTTAGTTGGGGCGTGCAGTGTGTGGCCAGATGTTATCCTGCTCTTAAAGGACTGGATACTTTTCCAAAGAAAGGAAATGTCACTGGCTCTAGCAGATCATTTATGTATAGTTTGAGTCATCGTAGTGCCCTAAATACAGGGCCGTTTTTAACCTCCCTGGCGCCCTTGGCAATTCGAATTGTTATGCCCCTTCCCCCCCTATTTCCAGAGTTATTCCCCCTTATTCCTTTAGTTCTTACCTTGCCAATTTTGGTTCGAGAGACGTTTTCCCTTAAATCTCTCGCTCTTTCCTTTCTTTGTTTTTGCTCTTTTGACAGTCTTTCCATTATCCACCAATTATAAACCCACAGGGATTTCGAACTGGCAACTGTTAGCTTAAGGAAAGGATAGTGGCATGGTTTGATTACTCTTGTTCATTTCTAAATTATGGCATCACGAACTACCTACCCTTTCGAGAATTAGTACAGCGAATTAATGGAATCGTTTGCAATTATAGTAAAGAGTATACATTATTGTATGAACTCTTATTAACTTATATAATTATCATCGTTTATCGCTATACTATCTTTTACTTTTAGACATCCTTATTATTTGCTGAGTCATTGTACTTGTATGATAAAGGTTTCTTCGAGTTTTGATCATTGCAAAATCACTAATAACATCATTGTAATTGATTTATGTTATAATATCATTTTGAGTGTATTGCAACATCAAACTGTTAAGCTTTTCATTTTCCATAGTTCCACACACACACACAAACACAAAAACTCGACGTACACATGATTCGCTAGGCAGTGGTTTGTTTTCTGTAATTTTAATTTTGTTCCCTTTTTGAACCCTAGGCACGTGCCTAAGCGGAAAAGTGGTCATGCCTGAATACGAACCAAAAGGGACTTGCTTTCGTACGTGATGGCACTTACGCCAAGATGCCCGTTGTCTCGAAGTGGAGAGTTCAACAGATGCGGCAATAAGGAGCCAATCACCGCGTCAATTCAGTGTGGTGTTATCGCTCTGGCAACACTGGCTCTCCTCAGATATGCCACATTTTCTTGTTCTTATTTTTGCCTCAGCCGGTGTATCGTGTGCACGTGTAAGTGCATCTAAGATCATCTAAGATTTCAAGTATGGACCCACCTGCCTTCTAAGTCCAATTGCCTTACCCCTCGTTAAATTGTCTGTGTGCTGGAACTGCCTCTGTCAGCAGTTGAATTGTACTCTGTGTTTTTGAACGTGCCCTTTGTGACTAGAGAAATGTCCCCAGAAGAGTTTTTCTGACAGATCTAACGGCAGGGGTATGGCTCGTTCTGCAGGTTTCTTTTCTTATATCCTACTGAACGAGTAGGATATAAGAACTACTTTTCAGCTTTTACAGCTACTTTTCACACTATTTACATTACTCGGTTAGGTCCGCCTACTTCACTGGTTCAAAATTACGAAGTCCGTCGCCAAAAGCGCTCGAATAGCTGCATAGGGTGACGTTAATATTCGCTCACTCGCCTACCGAGTTTGGTAAATAGAAAATTAAACTGGAAATTTGACTTAAAATTTACTAAATTTTCTGCGCCCTTGTTAATGTTGCATTTTTATACCACCACGTAGTACCGTACCATTTTGGTACTTTTCTATTCACCGGAAGCAAGGCTTGCCAAGCTAATACCTTTGGCGACGGCACACACACAACGAAAAATGCGCTTAAATATATATAAAAGTTACTTTATTAAACAACCAAACACCGAGCGGAGAAGGAAAAGGTTCCAGTTGGCGATATTTCGTTCGGGGAGAATAAAATTAGGCAATTTATCGCCTGCACAGGCAATTCGAACGGTTCCTGAATTTTGCACTTCTTGATGAAAGAAGATTGGTACCTGGGAGGGGGGGGGGTGTAAAATCCATTGAATCATTAAAATTGGCCCAATTCCAACCAAATTGACATAAAACAAATACAGGGTTATTCATAGTTCCCTCCAGGGCTTCCAATCGCTATAGCAAGGACGTCTTAAGGCATGGGCCAACTGGGCCTGGGCTTAGGGCCTTGACCACAATGGGGGCCTCGTCTTATTTGCGACTAGGCCTTAATAAGATCATGATCTGAATAATTTCAATTGTCAAATGTTTTATCCGATTGTATTCTCCGAAAAAGGGGGAATATTGGACAATATGTCAACTGGTTACATGTGATGACTATCGTCAATGTATAGGCCTTAGGCTTAATATCATACACCATTATTACTCATTCAGTCAAAAGGTTGCAGTAGGTCGAGCCGGTTTGCGTGATTGTAAGTCATGCACATTTATTTGTTTCGGGTTATTGTTTGTAAGAGTACTTTACAACGTGCTACATGTAACGTCTACTTTTAAGGGCCATGGGTGTGTGGGGCCTACATTTGTGTAAGAGCCCAGGGCCTACTTTTGCTTAGGGGCCCAGGGCTCAAGAAGTTTTAAGACGTCTCTGCGCTATAGTAAACTAACAAAAGACAAATACTGCAGGGAAAAAAACTGAAAGAATACAGAAACGGTTCAAGTTTATTTACTTGCGTTATAGGTATTCTATGTGTGACACCTTGGTTACACTCCATACATCAGTGTGATACTCCAGTTCCTGCCCCTCCCTACTCAATATAGTACTATCAACGTTATTGGCAGCACGCATAATGCTTTCAGTGTAATCCGAGAACTTGGTCTTTTACATAAGACCACATTTTCGAAACCTTCTTTGCCGCGTTATGAAGCAAAACTGCATGAAAGAATAACACTTGCTGTCAATAATATTGATCATACAATGTGAGTAGTGTGGCAGAAACCGAACTTCAAGTCAAGAATGTACCTTAAACCACGCCTCTGGATCCTCTCGCAACAACCAATAGCCTTCATGCCTCTCTGCAGACTGTATAAATCCACCTTGCGTCGTTTCCACATCTGAAACTGTCATGATATGGGATTGTGGACTGTTTTATAGTCCAGAAGCCCACAGATAAAACGCCAAAGAAACTGGACTAACGCGTTGATGTGGGCCGCGTAACCAAGATTTCAAACGTAGAACACTTGTAAAGTATGTAAATAATACTTGAATTAGTTCTGTATTTTTTCACATAGTATATTTTTTTTCTGTATTCGTCTTAGTTTTGTTTTACTATAGTGCTTCGAAACCCGGGAGGGAATTAAGAATAATTCTGCATATTATTGGCGATATTTTTCACGTTTGGCGAAAATGATATAAATAAAGTATTTTTGAAATTTTTCGTGTTTGACGGGATTTTACACAAGTACCGAAATTCAATATTAATCATTATTATGGAAGTAAACAGTATAGAAATAATAACCGACGCAAATTCCAAGAAGAAATTTCTTTCCGCCATTATTATTTATTCCTCTTGACTTTTTTTCTAATTCTGGGAGCATAATGTGTTATTTTGAGTTTTTATAGATCAGTGCATTTCTTCTGTTTCAATAAGAGAAAGAAAATTTGAGCTATCATCGAACATTCTTTAATTTTCCCCCGAATAATTACTGATCCATACTCCTTTAATCAGCTTTTTTTTGTTTGTAAAAATAGATAAAAATAAACTTTGACAGAAGCCCATAAAAATTCCAAAATGGAATTTTTAAGAAGTTGTAAGCACCTAATTTTTGTATTTTTGCACATCGGTGTATTTTTAGATCTTTTTTTATATTGTTGTTGTATCTGTAACTAAACGTTTCTTGAATGTTTTTTTTTTTTTTTTGCTTTTTACGAAAATTATCAATAAATATTAATTTGACATGAAAAACTGAAAATAAAATTATATTAAAACATGAAAAAAAAAATATTATTTCTACAACGAAATTTCATTAATTTTAAGAATTTATTAAAAGTTATTTTGAAGAAAGAATTGTTGTTTTTTCTTTTAAAAAGACTTATTATTTATCTGCTAAAACCAAATAAAAATTAAGGACTTTATGTTCTGAATTATTTTCTTCTAAATCTTTTTGTTGATTTATTGTTTAATGACGTCACACTTCAAAGGAACTCCGGGTGTATATTGGCGATTTATCTTGCAATTTTGAGCGGTTAAATGACAAAAACGACACCTGAGATGACTACCCATTCTCTACACTTCCCCACCACGCCCCGGCAACGTGAGGACTTTAAGCCTCGACAGGGTTGACGTGCATTAGCCCCTACACGGCTTTTAAGTGTGAAAGATACTTTATTCGGTAATTTTCATTCGAGCTCGTACATATTTCCAGATTTTGTGTGTTACAGAATTTACATTAACTATTAATACACTCAAGCATACTTTAAAAATGTAATTGTGTTTCTGTTTTGTTTGCGTTATTTTAAAATTTTCGTGTAAGGTAAAATTCGTCCTTTTTTAAAGAAATTATAATTATGTTTTTATTTTTATGAATAATTCTGAGCATTAAACTATGTCCGGCGAAAATCCGAAAAATGTCTCTTAAAAATAATTAGAGCTGGTTAATAATATTTAGTGATGCCGAATAAAGCATTGTTTGATTCTCATTTATAAGTGGATTGCTTCTTAAGAAAATTTTAATAAAGATATTTATATATCTTTTATGTATCTTAACTAGGAAAATATAGCATGTTTTTAAAATTTTTGGAATTCAGCCTAGTGGAAAAAGAAATTGGAAACAGCGATACCTCGAACTATTTGATAGCTTACTATGGCTCTTTACCCGTCACCTGAACTCGAGGAGGTTGCTACATACAAAAAAGAAACTAAGCAAGTTGATTTAGATTAGAATATAAATCAAAATATATAAATATGTTCTTTGAAATTATTTGTTATTTATATATATTAAAATTGGACAATATATTCTCTTTTTCATACTATTCTCGTCTCTGTTTTGATTCAATAATTTATGTAACTCTAATTTTTCTTTCTGCTTATTTTATTTACTAATATTCATTCGTTTGATATTATAAATTTTGTTGCAAAAGTTGGCATCTTTTTTGTCATGATTCTCGATGTGAGAATTCTGCAGCTAAAATTCGAACTGATATGTGTTTTTGACACAGTTTTGAAAAAGCTCTTGCTTTTACTAATTGATTTCATTAGATTTCCGATTGCAACAATTTTCTTTTCAATGTTTTTACGTGTTGATATGTTTGTTACGTCCTAGTTTTAAATAAAAAGTGTATTCTATTCCGAGTTGATTATTTGCACCATGTTTCAAACACTGAACCACCAAAACAAATACGACTAATAGGTAATATTCTTTGTATCGTATACCATAGATTTACATATCATGGCAATTGTTTGCAACGTAACTCCCATGTTATTCACGGGGATTGTCTGTACAATCTTTGGTGCTTTTCCGTTTCACCTGCGCAGGTGATAAAGTCGCCAAAAATGATACAACTAAAGCCAAACAAAATATTCCCACTGGTAACCTTTTACCACCACATTTTCAAAACAAGTCATAGTCTTTTCTTTCTGTTACGTCTTTTTTCTAATAAATCAAAAATGATGGAAAACAAATGAGAGCTGATATTTATCAATATTTTGTATGAGTATATTGTGTGTTGTCGCCAATAACGTTAATTTGGCGAGATTTGCGCCGGTGAAACGGAAAAGTATCCATTTTTTTAAGTTTTGCTGGGTACTTCGACAACTAAGCCCGCCATTATCATCATACAATGCCGTCTACTAAAACATTTTGTTTTTGTTGTAGCATAATCAATTTTAGAACTTTCCAATTCACGTCAAAGTCACAAACAATCACACAGAAACCGCTGCTTCCTATTTACTTCATTGTGGTCGATTACACCACTCCATTCATCCAGTCAACCAACAACACATCTCTAAAAACGGAAAAGATGAAAAGAATGCGACCCACCCTTCTGGGAACGAGAGGATCTCTTTTGAGAAAATAGAATATATTCTCAGCCTTTTGTAGTGGAGGGAGATGCATTTCTTTATGTAACCAATTCGGCGTAAAGAACGCTCTCAAGAGGGTGGTCCTGTACACATACATGGAAAGAAACAGGTGGTTTAGAAAGATGTTTAGAGGGGTTGACACAATAAAAGTTCCACAGAAGATATTGATACTTACACCTGTAATAATTTTATAATCCAACCACGGATTCTATGAAGCGGAAGTTTAAATAAAAAAAGGAAGGTAGGTATACAGAAATGATTTGGAGATGTTACAATTTAAGGCGATATGCTACCATCACAATTTTTTTTTAATTTTTAATGTTTGGTTTTAATTGTATTATATAATGGTTAATATTTAATAATAATTTCATACAAAAAAATTTAATTTGTTGCAAAATGTTTGTAAAATTTAAATTTTTTGAACTTTTTAAAAACATTTTTTTAAATTTTTAAGGCTTTTTTTAAAAATGTTTCTTTTCTTTCATAATTTTTTTCCAGGAACCTTATAATATACTACATAAAACTGTGCATCGATTTTTTTTTTCTGCTGCTGCTCTTTAATTTTTTATAGTTAAAACTTCCAAAAATTCTAAAAACAAACAAACAAAAAACCATTGATTTTGAATTTTTTAGAAAAAGTACTAAACATGTTACAGCTAATTCCATGCACAGTTTTACAAAACATACATTTCGGAACATGTATTAAAAATTTCAAACTCTTACTTCAACTATCAAAAAAGCCTTAGGGTTTTGAATAATAGTATATGAACAAAAATTCAACATGGAGAAATATGAGTTTGAAGTTTTCATTCCATAATATTCATCGAATAGTCTGAAATTTTTATGAAATGTTAATTAGCTTATTTAAATCTGCTCACCATGAAAAATTGCACAAATGTAGAACAATTAAAAGTATACTGCCAAAATGAATATATAGAAGAAAACGAATGAAAGATCAATATTTCATAACACTTTATCTAATAATTATAAAAAAAAAAAATACACACACTTCAGAGCTAATGCACAACATGTACAAAAGATGTTTATGCCTTTATTTTTTATTTCCATGATTTTAAAAGCTTTCACACATTAAATATTGTACACGAATGAAAGCAAAATAAAACAATTTATAAATAAAATATATCAAAATCTAAGAACTCCATCTGTGCAAATAAATATTTTAATAATAAAAATGTTGAATTTCACACACGTGGGATATATATATATATATGGGAGAGTTTTTCTATTCTTGTGAATTAGATTTTTAATTATCTGAGTTATCAAAATGAGATTTAGTATTTGTGCTTTGGGAGAATCCGCGTTTTGAAGTTTGATGTTTATGTATTTTGAATTGTTTGATAATAAATGTATGATTTGGTACTATGTTTGTGGTTAGTATTATTATGTTTGTATCTTGCGTTTTGCTTAAAGCATGTAAGTTTTTTTTTATATTGTAGTTATTTAGGTAAGTCCGTATTTATTAAGTTATAATAAATACTGTACACCTTTTTCTTTGCTGACCACTGGGTAAATAGCAACACCACCTTGAAAAAAACTAGAAGTAGCCTGTGCTCTGGAAAAGTGTGTCCACCCCTGCCATAAAGAATTATAAAAATAGTAATGACATTAAATCGCAGGCTCAGTTTTTACACCCATTCTTAGTGGTTTCAACTCAAACCAACATACATGCCTCAATAATTTCATGCTTGTAGGTCAATTAGGCTCAAAAGTGGGAAATTTTCCTCCATTACGGCCCCTTGTGATTTGATTTCTGCCAAACCCGTTCATAGTAAATCTCTATTGACCGAAATGTCTGCCGTAAATAAAAATATAAAGTAAAAATCTTGCCAAATTTCATGTCTGTTGGTTTAATAAATCAAAAACTGGAATTTGCCAATAACGCCACCACCACCTCACCTTGGGAGTCGATTTTTGCGAAATTCATTCTTAGCGAACCTCTACTCATAAAAAGAAACAAACCTTCCCATATTTCAAGTCTGTAGGTCTAACAGATTCTAAAATCTCTTGCTTTCTATATATATTTTAATTTTTAAAAAATTGCTTGAAACCAATATTTACATCAAGAGAGGGTTAATTTTATTCAACAAAATATAAACTGAGAAAAAAAATCCATTTATAAAATATTTTTGGGGAAAAAAATTATTGAATAAGAAAATTGCATGAAATTAGAAATTATAACAGAATTTAGATGTAGCTTTCATATTTTTTTTATTAATGTCACACTTTGAAAGTGTATGAAGGTAGTTGATGGTTAAGTGATGATGATGATACCCGAGTCATAATTCCGACGGCATCATTGTTCTCTCCGATTGTAGATCTGCTCTTGAGGCCATCAAGAAAAGAAAAATGGGACTCACCCAAGAAATAAATTCTCTTTTATTTTCAATTGGTGCATTGGGCAAATCATGCACCCTCCAGTAGATCCCGGCCCATGTTGACATCGTAGGGAACGAGATGGCCGATTTCCTTGCCAATGAAGCCAGAACACTTGAACCTGTAACTTCTTCGACTACAGTCTTTTGATGCCAAAGCAGTCGCAAAACAAAAGCTCTGCTCAAACCCATGAAAAAAATTCTCGCTGCCAGAACTAAATTATAGCCAAGAAATTACAACAACAATAACCAGCCTAAGGGCATGAAGATACTGCCTGATGGATCCAGATCATATGTGGAATGCAGGCACTACCCAGGAAGCAACTGGATCCCAAGCACCTTTTTTAGCTGTTGGTGCCCTTTTTAAAATAGACAATGACTACAGCATGGATATCCTGTACTCAGATCGTGCCATGGATGTTGCCATGGCAGTGATTCATGCCTCTGGCAGTATTTGACTATATCTTTATCTTGTTATATACACCTTTGCACTCTGTCATACACAACAACATACCCGAGTTGTGTGTGTGGCACCATAATCTCCAAACTTACACACCACAGAATGTGCAAACATTCAAACAACATGTTCAAACACACCAGAAAAATGCAAGGACATTCTGATGTAGAATATAAAATCTAAGGAAATGTACAAGAAATCTGCTTTTAAGAATGAAGGATAATTTAAAATAAGCTTAAATTAATGAAGTAAGGTTTTCTGTAGTGTGTTTTAGCCAATTAAATAGAATATATAAATCATCTGGAAAAATGAAATGGAAAACACTTTTAGTGCAAATAATATTGCGAAGAAATAAATTGTTAGATATTTCCAGAAATACAAAAACTTAATATAATACAATTAGAAAATAATTATTTCCCCCAATAATTTTGATTTTAAAATTTTACTTTCCTTAATTTTGGAATGTTTCTGAAAAGCACAACCTTCCAGTTATGATTTTAAAAATTTTGCCAAACTTCAAATGACATTTTAAATAATTAATTAGAAATAAAAAAAATGCTCTATTATTAACAGTAATTTATATAGAAAAATTTCATTTTCTTTAATTTAATTATGGGTTTCAATTTATTTTTAAGTTGGTAGTGTTGTTACGTATGTACTACTTAAAAACACAAATATTGTTGAAAGTTTTCATCTCCCTCTATTAATAACAGTAATTTATATAGAAAAATTTCATTTTCTTTAATTTAATTATGGGTTTCAATTTATTTTTAAGTTGGTAGTGTTGTTACGTATGTACTACTTAAAAGCACAAATATTGTTGAAAGTTTTCATCTCCCTCTTTTTTTTGTTGTTAAAACACATTTGTTTTTTTTTGAAACATGAAATAATGTTGCAAAGTAAAAAGTAGGGGATAATATGCAATTAATGCTACAGAGATTGGTCACTTTTTTCTTTTAAATAATTAGTGTAGATTCTATTTTAATTAAAAAAACTCTATAGGGTTAAAAAGAAAAGAGGTCTCAAGAAATAAACTTTAAGGGAGAGAAAAAGAGAATTGGCTACGATCTTGAGAAAATTTTCACATAAAAGCAATAAACATACTTTTTAAAAATAATGAATAATTTTTATTTTATCACAAAATATTTACACAATAAAATTGATAAATAAATTTTAAAAATATTTACATGCATTGTGCCATACCGATTACTTAAAAACCTCAGTGAAATTTTAAAAAAACTTGGGAACCAATTATTTTTTATTATGCCCCCAAGGCTGCAAAAATAATAGAGTATAACTAAATTTTACAATATTAATCAGTGGCATCACAGGAGAAGTAAGGAGCAAGTCAATATTTTACAGAATATCACAAGTTATAAAAGAATGAGATTCTGTCAATCCAACAAAAATTATTTTTGCTTTAACTAGGAAGATGTGAAATGCTGATTGAGTTTCTACATACTCTCTCTCTCTCTCTTTGTAAAAATTTATTGTAACTCTAATAAATTCCCATAAAACTTTCTACAGTTAATTTTAAACACAAATAAATACACATTTTCAAGTGTCAGAATTTTTTTTTTTTGTAAAGCAATATACTTAAGCAATTCTGCCCCCCTTCCCCCCAATCTAAAGAGTATTCAGATTAAGTATTTATCAACAAGGATAGGGACAACACCTGAGTTTGCACCCAATATCCAAATTTCTCCATTGTGCAAAAGTGAGGATTTTAAGTTTGATGTATTTATATATAATGTACATTTTCTTTTTCTTGAATATCTTTTTCATATTGCCAATGCCACCTTTCAGTGGAATAGAAAAATATTTTAGAATGATTGTGAATATCTTGGAAGATAGTAGTAGGAATAGGTACTACAAATAATTCAATTGAAGCAAGTGGTTCATGAAATATGCTATGAAATGTATTTTTTCTATTTTCTAATGTTTAATTATGTGTGTATGGCGTATATCACACATATATGATTGTCTAAATATAATTTGTCAGTCAGAGAAGAGCATCTTTTTTTTATGACAGAATTAATTTTGAATAGTGTGAAAAGTATTTAAGTATAGAATATTACGAAAAGTATTGCAGGTAAGAGAAAATTTTGAACCATTTTTTTTATTGCTACCAATATTGATTAAATGTGGGTTGAATGAAAGCCTTTGAATACGACACACAGCAAGTCTTTAGCAACTCAAACCCATAATTTAATGGAACTACACACACACTAATAACAATTTAACAAAAAATCAGTGTATTTCATAAAGATAATTTTTTTTAAAAAAAATCACATCTCCAAAAAATACTTTAAATGTATTTCATTGCCATTTTGAAATTCAACTATAAGGTTGCATTGCATTTTCAATCTCTCAGAGAAAGGTAATTTGCATTAAATATAAAAGACAAATATTGATACATGTGAATATGGAATTAATATAAAATTGATCTTTAAAAACGTACAACTTATCCATTTTTATAACAGTAAATTTTCAATTATTTGGCATAAAAACTCCCAATAAAACAAGAAAAGCATTTTTGTTGCCAGTAAAAAAATAAAATTTTCAGTTCAGTTTAATCACACATTTCTTGTTAACATCCAAATTGTGAATTAAACAAAAAATCTCACAGGAAAACAAAGTGTTACACAATTCTAACATTTTAATGTTAGTAGACAATTTTTTTTTCTTCTCCAATACGGGTAAAGTGGAAAAACTGGAAAGAATTTGTACCTTGAAGTACTGCACCGGGTAATAGCAATCCTAGTGATGCCACTGGTCAGTGTACAAATAAAATCTTAAAAATTTCAAATGACTAAAATAAAATAAATATACAATAGAAATGTGAAATTATAATTAAAATCAAAGTTGAATAAAATATTAAAAATCACAACATTTTAATTGTTTCTGCTTCAATAGGGAAATCATTTGGATTGGCTAATTTGTCTGGTTTGCTTGTTGAGATGAAGACATATAACAGATTCGACATACAGCCATATACTTATCAGTTCCTCCAATTACTTCAAGCTGGAAAAAAAAAAGTATTTACTTTAATGAAGTTTATATTATAAATATAATATAAAATTATGACTTAGATACGACATAACATTGAACATGAATCCAAAATTTATCCTTGTACAGTTATCTTTAAAACAAGCAATAAGTTCAATGATCTTTTAAAAGACAAAGAAAGAAACAATTATAAAGAATCAAAGTCCTCCTATTTATAGTAAATTACTGGGTATATATATATAGATATATTTAGAAAAAAATCTTTAAAAACTAAATGCTGGCAACAGCTTCAACACATGAACTAACCAAATAAAACTACGTATTTCTATTTATCATATAATTGTGCATGAATCAAGCCTCTTTATAAATAAATCAAACAATAATCTAAATATTTTTAAAATTTAAAAAAAAATTCTTTCATCTACCAGGGTTGTCAAACTCGTGGCCCGGCCAATACATTGGCATATGTAATAAAATTTTTAAAAAAATTCCAACAAAATGGGAAAGAAAATAGCAGAAGTGATGTCAAAAGATTAAATTTTTCTTGTTCTTTTACATGTGTTCATTGCAATGTATTATTCAAATAAACCTACATTTCTATGAATATCTATTTTTTTGCAGCCTACCTAAAGTTGAACCTTGTATGATCCAAGTTTGCCTTTGAGTTTAACACCCTTGATGTACATTCACCTTAAATCAAAGCATTCATTCCCTCCTAAATCTGCCTAACCCTGCCTTAAATCTTTATTTATAAGATAGGAAAATATCATTTTATATCTCTTATTACAAAAGTAAACGGGAAAAAAATCACTCGTGATTGAATTTTTCTGCTTATTAAGATTTTTCTCACCAATTTACAGCATTATCATATGTACATATCATACCATGCATACCATCAAATTATATATCATACCATGCATTATATATAATTTAAACAAATTTTAAAATAGACTAAACTTTTTTTGATGATCTTTTATGCTAAACTTTTTAAAACTGCCTTTTTTAAATAGCTACCAGGTGTGTTTACAATTTGGATCTGTTCAACATATCCAAAGAAGATATTTACAATATGTACAGCCAAAAGGATTCTGAATATAAATCTTTCATGCTTGGTGGTACATGATGTACCACCAATTCCTCATTTATTTTGTGGTGGTACATAAAACATACCATTTGTTTGAATGCCCTAGAAATTGATGCTAGATGGTACATTTTCTGAACAAACCCAGAGGTCAACTCCTAGAAGTTCCAACAGGAGTTAGTAGCTAATTGTGTGCAATGGGTTGATTCAGTAGTTCATTCTTTGATCAGCTGTGAGTATGTTGAGTAGTATTTTTTGGAAGTGACTGTGTTGTGTATTTTTAAATGTAAATGAAAGTGATTCTTGTGATATTTGATACAAATTGAAGGTAAGTTCATATATTATGTAACTGAATAAGTCAATATCACAATAACTAGTACTTCACATGTACATTGCAAGTATGAAAATATGAGAGTCCAAAAAATGTACCACCATGCTATTGAAGGCCATCTTCTTTACAAATACAAAATGCATTCTGCATATTTTTTTTTTCTCAATGAAATATTTGTTTTCCAGATAGATTTGTTGTAAGTTATATTTTTTTAAAAGATAATATTTAACATATAAAATTACACAAATGTCCTGAATGAAATATAGCTCCTGTTCAGGAAAAAATAAATACAGCTAATACACTTCTTATATATGTTAATTAAATAAAAACTAGGTAAATTAGAATAATGTACAGAATAGGATATTTAAAATTAAATTTAACATTAGGTAAATTAGGACTAAACTAAAATTAAGCTTACAGCATTAGATTAGGAAAAACTGAAAATGTTTTAATATATAGGATGAATAACAGTATAAGATGAAGAAGTGAATTTACTTATTCTCCAACTATAAAATAATAGAATGGATGAGTTGTGTGTCTACAAAGTTCCATTGTGCCTAGGGAAGAAAAAAATGATGTTTCCAGAACTATCATGCTGCTTGAAGTGTGGTGGTACAAAATATGCACCACCAATTTTTTAAATCTTTGGACACCCTTTATTTGAAAAAATGTTTAATATTATTAATGTGTACCAGCTTTTGTTCAATAATTTTAGTTTTGTGAGGTTTATCTAAAATATTTGTAATTATTTCCTAGTGCATTTTTGTCAAACATTCAGTGCATAGATGAGTTAACTTGAGGTTTATGAGAAAAGGGTTTTAAAAGAATGATTTTAGAATAAAATTTTAATTTAATAAGCCAACTTACAATGACTAATCAATACTAATATTAATCAATATTGTGGGTCTTAATTTAAATGAATATATGTTTTACAATTAATATATGGAACACGTATGGAATTTTTCTTAAAAACATGTACACATGATTTTTACAAGTACACATGATAGAAAATAATTTAACACATATTAACTACAACCCTTTAAGTTCATAAGGGAAAAGTGATTTATTTAAATGAACAATATTTTGACATATGTAGAAGTCTTAATTTTTCCCTATGCTCATTTTTAAAAAAATTTTAAAGCTCTCATATTTATACCTGGCATATAACGCACACCCATAAATGTTGACCTTATTTTTTGTGTTAAACATGCATATTACATGCCAGATTTTACAGTAAATCAGAATTTTGAACTGGAATAGCTGAACTAGACGGTGGCACTAAATTGCATTGTATCAAAAAATAAATACATGTCTGTCCAGAGCAAAGGCGTGTAAAAAACGAAATGTATCAGTCAATTTGAATGTGAGCACTAAAAAATTAATTTCAAAATATCCTCATTTTCATTTCAGGTTTTAAATTGCATTGATAATTTTTTGTTTGGTAAAATGTATATCTAGCATGAATCCATATATCTTAATCAATAAGAAAATTGTCAGAAAAACCTGGGTCTACCTGAGTTTCCTTTCCTATTCTCTTGGTGTACGAGGCATCTTCGTAACAGATCATGCACACTGAGGTCAATTTTAAGACACTCTCAGCTAGAGGCACCAAATTAAGGGTATTGCTGAAACCCTACAAATAGAAAATACAAAACTAATCAGAATAAATGAAATCATCAATGGTACAATTTTTATTCAAAGATGAAAAAGAAATATAGTAAAACAGAATAAACAAAACTCGTAAAATATAAAAGATCAAACTTTTACAAATGTGTAATATCTTTGTTTTCAACAATTAATTTGTTTACATAGTAAAAATATACATGAATATTTAATTGCACTATATAATATATTTTATAAGAAAATTTTTAAAAAAAAGATACATAAAAGCATGAGATAACAAGCATGTAATGAAGTGTGCATTCTTAGACAATTTGCAGTTCATGATAAAAACTGAGTAAAATAAATGGGTACTTATGTATTATACTGTTGAACATTTTTGCCAAATGAAAAGACATTGCCAATTCAAGAAATGTTGCCAAACACTGTCAACGTTATTATTACTGTGTTCCTCTATTTGCTGCATAGTGAAACATTTGGCAATGTCTTTTGATTTGATGAAATTAACTAATAGCATAATTAGTAAATACCAATAAATGTTGTTTACATCTTACGTGTTGAATAGTTAAATATGTTATATACAGAGCAATTTGTTCTCCTTTAAGAAAATTGCTTTGAAAAAAAAATTGACTAACATAAAAATGAAACTGAAAATAGGCTGTATAATATCGATCAGATAGAAGAAAAAATTATTCTTATAAATAATTATTAAAAAAAGGAAGAAAAAAAAAAAAAAAAAAACCCAGGAAAAGTGTGTTTTACCACTATTTTTTTTTTGAGTGAAATTTTGTGGTGTATGGAGAGGAGTACTTTTTCATTTATGAAATATATTTATCATTCTTGTATTAAATTATCAATAAACAACAAAAAAAAGGGAGTGTACAAGGCATGATGTCCTAGAGAAATCAAAGAACGGGCCTCATTATATATAATACAATGAATACACTCTTTTTTTGTGTATACAAATAAAGAGTAATATGCCAATTATGATTCAAATTTTTGCTATTAGTTTACATACATATGTAACAATTCGAAGGAAGTATAACGACTTTTCAAGAAATGTATATTTCATTCATGAAGACAGTTTTCTACGGAATCATAACGAGACAAACCAACACCAATGGTATCTAATTTTGAGATGGATTGTATATTTACTTAAATAACTGCTAAATCATCAATTTTCATTTTAGGCTTGAAATAGAGTAAAACATAGGCAAATATGACATGTGACCATAAAGGGGGGGGGGGAGATGGGATTGGAATTTGAAGATTGAATGATCATTTCAGAGAAAATATTAGTTGTTTAATTTTATACATTTGTACTGTCTTCTACATGGTGGTCAAAATTGTGGCTAAAGATAGATAATAAATTTTGTTGGCCTTGATCTGACTATACTGACAACCAGGTGGCATCAGAAGCAACAGTTTTGTAAAGGAATATGTATGGTGAAAAAATAAATATTAAATGGGAAGTAGAATTTTGTTTAAGTTACAATTTAATTAACCTTACATACATGTATGAGAGTCTGTTTATATATTAAATACGATTACCTTTCTCTGGTATGTTCCATCCAAAGCAGCAACTATAACAATTTTTCCAATGTTTGCCATTTCTTCTGAGAAAGAAACAACATCTGGAAACTGCAAAAGATGATTTTTTTAATAAATAAAACAACTTTTGTCTTGTAAGAAAGAAAAATACAGTTAAAAATTAACTTCATCATTTAAGAATTTTAGTTTTAGAGAAATTTTAAATATGCATGAAATACTGAGGATATACACAGTGCTAAAGTTATTTCCTTTATTTTTTATTGAATAGAACACATTGATATAAGTTTATTTATTTACTAATATAAGAGAAAAATTTTTACTTTAAAATTAAAATGAAAATCAGCTTTGAATCAACTTTTAAACAATTTGATGATTCTTATCCTTCAGTATTCTTATGAATCAGTACATATAATTTGCAGAACTATCTAACTTTAGAAATTAAAATAACAATATAATTCTGAAAACAAATAAGAAAATTCTAAGTTCTTTTTCTTTCCCTTTTCATATAAGATTTTATTGGTTAATAGTGTATATCAATACACTTGTACTTCATAAAATTGATATTCAGGTCTAGCAAATACATATGTACAAAAAAAAAAACTAATTTACCTAAATTCCAAGCATTACCACAAATATAAATCATCTCAGCAAGCAAACAAAATATCAATAAATTATACAGTAATAAGTTTTTCTATCTCTACAAGCACATTTTTCTGCAAACTACTTGTATAGCAATAGGTTAAAATGGCTGAAAAAGAAGTTAAAATGACAAATATTTGGGAAATGAGATTGAAAACAATTATGTGGCAAATATCCTTGCTATCCCATCATAATAAGGAAGTATTTGTGGGGATGAATTCTTGAAGCTTTAAAGTCCTCAGCTATTTTAGATTTTATAAACATGGACGTTTCAAATAACACTTAAAACTCTTAGGATCGAATGTACTATGTGATTATCTTATATTTTGATAAGTGTGTTTTTACATGTATTAAAAGGGTTATTCAGCTACACTTGGGAGCATAATAATAAGCACAGAAAATTTACCGATTGCTAGATTATAAAAATAAAATGATCTATTAAAATTAAGAACCATATATAGCTTTAAATAAGAAAATAAATTTTTATACTTATAATATAAAGGTTATCATTCACAACTGGTACTGTTTTGAAATTTTATTACAATTTACTATAGAAATTTATTGTTTTAGAATTTATTAACCCCTATTTTTATTTCCAGATATAAAAAAGAAATGAAATAAAGCTTAAATATTTATCATTCAATGCATTTCAGAAGTTTAATGCTACAGTATTTAAAAAAAAAATGCTGAATTTTTAATATCAAACATTTAAATAATAACTAAGAATTTAACTTTCCCCAACAAACTTTCAAAACAATTATTTTGCATAGCTTGAAAATCAAAATTTGCTAATTTAGATGAAAATTCACAGTCAACAAGATTTATGCTTAAATTCACTATCAAAAATATAAATATAATACTAGAATGGTAATATATATATAAACAACCATACATTAGAAAATAGGATTCTATATCCATTTCTTTACCCACTGTATTTAGGAAACAGATGATGTATCCTCAACAGAGCACAAAAGTGATGTGGATAGGAAGATAGGAAAGAGAGTAGAGCTGAACGAGAGTTTGAGAATAGAATTATTGAGATCATATGAGGAGAAAGATAGTTTAGTTTAAGAAGTTGTACATTAAAGTCATTAGTTTTAAGAAAGCATTGAAATGATTTTAATATACATAATGAATCAATCACATATTGCTTGGGAACTACAGCCGAGTTGTTGAAATTGGAATCAAACTATAAGAAATTTTAGAAGAAAATATAAAATAAAGACTATAAAAGAAAAAATTAGAGAGGAAAAAAAAAAAAAAAACACCAAAAAAAATTATTAGTTTATTCTACAAATTAAAATAATGTTGTTTATCTTTTAAAATCTGATGCACATAAATGTTTTACTCAAATAACTTTACATGAATAATAAATCTAAAAATATAAATCATAGAATATGTAAGATTTACTTACAATTTAATTTCAGCAAAATTATGTGATTTTTCTATGATTTAAGATTAAGATTTTTAAAAACTGGAAAACTGAATTTATTACTTTGTATAACCTGTGCAAAATACATATGGGCATCTCATCATTATTTAAAAAATTGATATCTTTTCACTAACCATTGCAAATAGTCATACATGAAAATTTTAAATATGATATTAATTGTAAATGAAAAATAAATTTTGTATGTACGGTTACACTGATACCGACACACTAAAATACAATCTATAAAAATTTTTACAAACATTAATTCAATCTTATTGTATAAATATTTTCTTTTTTAATAAGTTTTTGTTTAGGTAGATAAATATTTGAAAACAATAAGAAAAAGTGAAAAATATTTTTGTTTTCTGCATGCAAACTATATTTGTCGTCTATCCGGTATAGTGGTTAGCGACGCTGACTGTTGTGCCGTAGGGCCTGGGTTCGAATCCCAGAGAAGGCATGGATGTTTGTAAATGTATAGTGCCTTCGCGGCATGGGGGTACTCTAAATAGCTGTCGAGCCGCAAGTTCCTTCATGAGGTTGGTGGAAGTGGAAGAAAGGTGGGAGGCCCCTGAGCACTCCCAGGGTGTTTTCCCTCAAAATTGGGGTGGAACCAAGCCAAATCGTACTGTCACCTGCATGGTGCTCAAAGCTACGGCTAAGAACAGGCGTACAATCTAGCCCAATGCCATGATGAATTTCGTGGGCCTCAATCTGACTATGTCAGACAGGCGGCTATAGTACCAATAATAAACCATATTTGGCAATTAATATTTGTAAATGCAACAAATTTAGTGATTGTGCTTAGCTTTTAGAAAAGCATAAAGAGAAGGAGAGGGGAAATCTAATTGCAAAATAGTTTGCAATAAGGTGCATTACAGTATTATTTAGGAGATGATGATTAACTAATTTAAGATTACCTGAAATTTAATAAAATTTGATACAAAGAAAACTCATGTAGTTATCAATATAAAAAAATATATATATATAAATTTTTAATATTGATTTAACTTTTATAGGTACATATCATTTGGGAGGGGGGGGGGTATTTTAGTGTTATGTATAGAATTTTTGAAGTGTTAATTTAAGTTTTTAAATTATTATAAAGTAGAGAAATTATACAAAGACAAATATCAACAAAACTTACAAACTGTCCTTCATCTATACCAATAACACTGTAATTTTTAGCTTGATTCTTCAGATCACATAAAGCATTAACAGATACAGCATCCAATGTCAGTCTGAATATTATAAACAAAGCATGTAATTGAATTCATACAATAATTAAATTACTTCATTAGAATAAAATTGTAGAAATATTTATATAATTTTTAAAAAAACTAGATTTTATAGACATTTCTTTTTTATCTACAATTATACAACTCACCTTTAATTGTAATGTAACTAAAAATTACTTATAATTTGACTATCAAAACTTTCCAATTAATGGAAAACATCTTTTTTTTTTATCAACAATAAAAATCAATTATTAGCAAATAATAAGAAAAATTATTTCAAATAAGCCAAGATCAAGAAGGGCTAATGGTGGTCTCCTTCTACCAATAAACAAAATAAAATAAATATAGATAGATACATAGATATACAGTCTCTGTATTTATAAAACATTTAAGAAAACCATTTTCAAAATATTAATTTATAAAATTTTTTAAAATGAAACAAAGGTTGTACTTGTCATGTGTAGAGATTTCTTTTTCACTATATCTTGTATCATGTGGATATTTAATAATCAAACATTTGTGATTAGCAATTTGATACTTCTTCAAACGACGAATCAATTCGGTCCTGAAATATTTTTTAACATGATTAAACTTCAAAAAATTGGTTGGAAAAAAGTCTGAATAATATACAAGAACAATTTTTTACATCAATTATGAAAAGAAATATAAAATTCTATTACTGAATTTGATTTAAATTTCACAATTATAATATAAGATCAATTAATGTTATGTTTACTTCTTTTAAAATATATAAGAATGTAAACACTAGTTAAATGCATTTTAATTGTTTATTAGCATTACATTTTATAGTAACACAAGAGCTGTTTATGATAGACCTCATAATTTTCAACCATGATAGAGTAATGAGGACAACATCTGAGCTACCGCAACCTACTCATCAAATTTCAACATCACACCAATATGACTTTGAATCTACATATATTTTAAATTATGTCAATTAAATGTTTGCATTTTTGAATAACTTTTCACAAATTGGTAGAATTTATATTAATTTATAAGCTGCATGGCATAAATAGAACTACAACTAGAGATTAAGAGCAAAATTAGTCTAAAAATACTTAAAATCACACTTTATTCTTATAACTTTTAACTGTTAACCTTATGTTTACACAGATGAAAAGCAACAACAAAAATTACATTACATTGGAGAAATTTATAAATTTGCTTAAAATATTAACACATTTTACAGATCTGCAAATAGAAATTTCATATTTTAAAAATTTACAACGATTCATAAGAAATGCAAAATAAAAATTTAATTATCAGAATAACATTCACAACTGATCTTATAAAACAGAAAATTTTCATACTTAAAAAATAAAGTTGTTAAATATCTTACCACACTTAAATGAATGCAATATTCAATTAAATAAATGTAACATTCAATACCTCGGAATTAAGAAAGGCTCAAAACTTACGTTTTACCAGAAAACATTGGTCCAAATATAACCTTAAATAATAAAGAAATCGAATTTAGATTAGTGAGAAACAAAACAAAAATAGGAAAGAAATTATCATTTTCTTTTCAAATTTACCTGTATATGGCCTTTTTCTTCAGAGGGGCCTACAATTTTAGGCACTTTACCAGTAAAATCGAACATTTCGGAGATATATTTAGCAAAATGCAAACAGAACCCTTAACTAACTCAGTTGACGATTGATAAAGCATATACAAATATTACCGCCAAATCTCAGATGCCACTTCAGATACACAAATAAAAAATATCAGAATTTTAAAAGTTTATTATTCAGTTAAAATAGAAGATAATACTAAATACCATGTTTTCACAAGTATTTAGAATAAATGGAAAATTTTAAAATAAAAAAAGAGAATATGAGAATAATTTTCTTAGAGAAACTTAAGAAACTGGAATGACAAATTTAAATTTTCTGAAATGTTGAATTAAAGTGAAGAAATTGTACAATAATTTTCATAAGTTGTTAAAGAGAGTTTGATTCTTCTTAAGGAGGAAAGAGTGGGGGCATTCTACAGGACTAGGATGAAAATCCATTATCTCGCCTCTAAAAAATAATAAGACTGTAAAACAATCCAAAATAGTTCTAGATTGACAGGCATATTTTTTTTTATCATTTCAAGAAATTACTGAGGTATATGAAAAGACACAAGAGTGCCAAATTGGACAATCACGCATAAATGAATAAAGGACACATCCACCAATAAGAAGCAAGCTAATTCTCTTAATGCTCACTGAAGAAACTGCTCGAGGCGAGAGCAACTTGAGATTTTGTCCTGTTTTTAACGTATCACGCATTCTATTTAACTTTTTTTGTTTACGAACTATCTCGCGCTAAATTTGGCTGGGACAAATGTAAAATTAACTTCAAAATAATGGCAGATTAACTTTTAAGATTGTGTTTTTTGAAATTCTGTATTAATTTTTCATTTTTTTATCAGAATAAGAATGAAAATATTCTGTTGCATATTATATTTCATTTTTTTAAAAAAAATATTTAACTCTTGTTAGTTAATTTCTGATGAATTTTATTCATTGAATTTCTCATAAGCATGACATTTCCTTCACAAATTTTTAGTAAGTAAAACTCACAACTTTTTAATGTGATCAAGTATCGTGTAAAAATAATTTATGAAAATAAAAGTCGAGGGAAATCTAAATTTAAGTCTCATTATTACTGCAATATATAACTAAATAATTAAATTAATTAGGGAAATAATTTGGTTAAAAGTTTCCCCTTTAGTTTAGCTGTCAGTTATTTGTAAGAATTTTTAAATAACTTCATCTCATAGAATTTTTACATTTTCTAGGTATTTTTAAGCATTTAAAATACCATGGAAAAAATTTGCAAAGGTTTTGGTTGAAACAAAAATACTCATCTCAATGCAATATATCAACTTCATGTGTAATGAAACAAGGTGATTTGCATAATTCTTTGGAAAGAAATACAATTTATGCTCTCTCGTATCCTGCTGTTGTTGTTGTTAGAATATCTGGACCTGATGCTTCAAAAGCTTTTCGAAAGATTGCTAGAATGAAAAAACTGCCAGAAGCAAGAAAAGCTGTTTTATGCAGATTGAAAGACCCAGATTCAGATGAACTTTTGGACAAAGCTTTGGCTCTATGGTTTCCTTGTAAGATTAATGTTATATCTTTTTTTTAAAAATTAACATTATTCGATACTTTTCCTGTTCTTGCATATTATCCTGTTGACCATCTTTACCATGCTAAAACTTTTTTTAAATGTTGTCACTCTACAAACTAAATGTATCAATTACTTTTGAATACCATGAAGGATTTTTAGCAAACAATGCTTTACCGCAAGTAACAGTTGGATTTTGTTTGGAAAGAAAGTCTTTTTACCAGTGTTTTTTTGGGGATGTTAGATCCATCCATAAGTATTCTTTTCCAGTACTTACTGTAAAATCTGGCATATAACATGCATCTATACTTTCAAGCTGAATATTTTATTTTTAGGTATATTAGCCGTAGAACTTGAACCCCCTTTTTCTAAGAAGGAACCTGTAATGTACGTGTGCAATGCTCATATGTTTTGAAGCCATTTATTTGAGATATTATCCCAGGATTTTGAAAAAATAGCATGTTCTTTAGAACAACAGACCTTTAAGTTCATTAGGTATTTGATTTCTTTCAAATGAACAGTATTCCAATCTATGTAGAAGTCTAATTTTTTATTTAAGCTAATCTTTTTTTTATTTATGAAGCTATCATTTTTATACCCTGCATGTAACACATCCATAAATTTTGATCTTGTTTTTTGTGTTAAAAATGCAACTTATATGCTGGATTTTATGGTATGTCAACTCATCAACCGTTATTAAGAAATCAAAAACTGTTGCCAAATGCCATTATATTCATTAGCCAATAATGAAAAAATTTACACCGCTGCATCGAGGGGAGGTCCTAAAGCCTGGTTGATGCCAAGTATGTAGATAACCAATTTATGAAATATTATAGGCTAAGTCTGCCTTTGCTGGGAGGCCCTAATATTCTACATTATGCCACTGTGCTCAAACACAGTAATCTTGCAGTACTTGTGTATTATCATCACTGCAGCTAAAATTGTGCCTCAAGAATCATTTTTCTTCAATTAAAACATGTAAAAATCTTTGTTTTTTGATATAATGGGGCAATTCGCATGGAGCAAATTTAGCTGCAATGATACTAATACATAAATACTAAACTTGCTTTAAGTTAGGCAAAATCATCAGAGATATTTGTCAATGGGGAAAAGTAACACAACTGTGCTATTTCATTCAGTTTAACTATTTTATTTTATGTAAAAATAATTTTAAATTATTTTTTGGTATTTTACTTTATTTAACATGGCTTTTATATTGCTGAGTGTTATCAACTATCTTATGTATCATTTTTTTTATCTATAGCTCCTAACAGTTACACAGGAGAGGATATGTGTGAATTGCATCTTCATGGTAGTAAGCCTGTTATCAATGGCATTTTGAATGCTCTTCAAAAATTGCCACATTTTCGATCGGCTGAACCTGGAGAATTCACAAAAAGGTTTGTTGTTTATTTTTAAAATCTGCCAAGGTAATTTTAAAACCATTTTGGAGAGCTTTTTTAGCTGTTTAATATAGTTAAATTTGCCTTGAGGGGCAGGGATAATCTGATGTGTTTGATTGTGAGTTTTGTGACTATATCCTACTAGTTGTTTCATATTTAGTTGTATCATAGTAGGATAGTATCCTACTAACCTACTATGTTCTAGTTGTACCATGATTATATCCTACTATCCTACACTTGCCATGTGGAATAATTAAAGAGATTCATGATGAATTCATTCTATCCACCGCTAAATTATTTTTAGAAGTCATTTGTTATGCAATAATTTAATATTGGATACTTTGATTTTTTTAAAAATATCCCCCCCCCTATTTCTTGCATGTGTATAAGTAGAGGTTCCATCAACTTTTAACTTAGTTCCTTTCTGATCTTCAGGTTGTGCAGGTCAACATTATTTTCATTCAAATTGAGGATGAACTTGAGTTTGTGTTAGTGTTGGGGGAAATGGAAGGAAGAGACACATTGTGAAATCAACAACTTTTATTTACACTAATCCATAGTCTAATAAATATGGTTGCAATTAAAAAATGGCAGTGAACTAATCCTAATTATTATTAATAATTGCTACTTATCTTAACTAACTGCAGTCAGATGCACTGGATCCAAATATTTGTAGAGCTCCTGACAATGATAAGAATATTAGTCTTATACAAGGATATACAGATATTCCACATAGTGGTTTTCACAAATATAACTTAATCTATTACTATCTTCTAAGATTTCCCAATCAACATCCTCTCAAAATTAGTTTCACTTTATTTTAAATAGTGAGAATCATTTTTTTGACAGGGTTCCTTCACTGAAAGCGGTTCTCAAAAATCAAACAATTCAAGAGAAAAGATTTTCTACTCCATTAGTTAAAAGATGCAAAGAAAACCTGTTACAAAATCAATTATAAAAACTGTGTCAAATACAAAAATTCAATCTAAGTGTATAATTTGTATAAACATTATGTAAAGAATACATAACATGTGCTTTATTACAATGCTACCTAACCTTTTTATTGATGTAGAGTAGTCAATGTTTGATAATTTTACTCTGGTCCACTGAAAGGGGAGAGGCATTGATTGTTGATTGTTTTAATTTAATAATTTTAATTTAACTGTATTTTAACATACATTCAAAATAAAATACAATTACACTTAAAAAATGAATGTAACATGGAAGTCCCATAAACCCAAGAAAAATAAACCTCTGTAAATAAATTGGAAATAATTTATTGTTCCTCAGGCAGTTCAGTACCATTTAATCCATGGACCATTACCAGTCTGCAACCAGGAGGTTGGGGACCATTGCTCTATTGGACATAATGCCTCAGTTAGGAAACTTTTTATTGCACTATTTGTTATCTTTATTTAATACTTTTATTTTCCTTTTGTGGTTGCAAGTGTTGATAGTTGTTAGTCACAAAGAAAGTCTGTGTGTCTGTGTATATATATATATGAAAAAAATTGTTTTGTGTAGCTGATGAGTTGTGTTTTATTGTAATTTCTTAATATAATTGTGATCTCTAAATTATATTTTAATATAGCATTTAATTTTTTTCACTGTCAAACTTGGGAAATTAAAATGAATATCTTGAATGTCATTGTAAAATGAATGTTTTTGCTTTATGTTCTATAAAATTCTGCCCTACCATGATAAAAGTTTTTAAATTTAATTATTTTTTAATTTTTTTTGCAATACATTGTATAAATTAATAACAATTGTGAAAAGGGTCAACTCAAAGAATTTTTTAAATAATGAGTACAATAACATGTAAGAATAAAAATTATCTAAGTTATCTCATATTTGTAACCTAGACATTCAATGTCACACATACTTTCTAAACTTTCATTAAAAAAAGGGTTGTTTTTCAAGATATTCATTAAAATAATGAGTGAAGTGAAAATGTGTATGAAGCATTTTCTTGCATGAATTTGATATTCATACATTAATATTTTTTAAAGCTTTGAATTTTTGAAAATGTCTTTTAAATTTAATGATTAAATTACTAATTATTCATTGTATAGTTAGCAAATACACATTAAAAAAATGTTTGAATTTTCAGAGCTTTCATGGCTGGTAAATTAGATCTGACAGAAGTGGAAGGTTTAGCTGATTTACTGAATGCTGAAACTGAAGCCCAGCGAAGGCAAGCATTGAGACAAATGGATGGAGGTTTGCATAAGTTATACACTGATTGGACAGATAGGGTTAAAAGGGTTCGTGTTTGGATTTAATGTAATCTTGTGTTCAGAAAAAGAGAAACACTTACATATGTACTCATTCGACATCTAAGAAAACATTGAATGTAATCATCTTCATATTAAAATATATTCTTATACCAATACACATTTAAGAAAAATGAATTTTGTTTATAACAAATGGCACCATTTTATTTTACATACATTTTCTTTAATATGAAAATAACATTATTATAAAGTGCAGAATTGATATTTTTAGTGAAGTATGATAAATACACTCCCCCCCCCTTCTTTTGTAAAAATGAATGCTTCTTTGATTTTTGAAAAAATATGCATATTATTCATTTATTATTTGTAACTTATTTTAAATTCATTTGTACTTTGTTCCCTATTATTTCAATCAATAGACAACCAAAACAACAATGAGAATTGAAATGATTCATGTGAAACACATTCATATCCAGAGTATATTAATTTTATGAAATTCAGTCACATTATCATCATTTTAGTGTTATATTTTCAGGAAAAGAAATTGTAATGAACTGATCAACTTACTTTGTTAAATTGATTATATGTTCCCTGTTTAAAAAATCTTGTTTTCAAGGTTATTGCTTATTTTATACATATGTTTAAGAGTATATTTGATTAAGCATGTCAAGCTTGATATGATATCCAAAACATTCTTATTTTAAAAAAAGTTATATTTTCAGTAAGGCTGTTGTTCTATATAACAGCTTTATTTTCTGTCATGCATCTGTTCATTTTTATTGATTTTAGAACTTTTTAAAAGTTTTTATTCTTTTGATTCCTTGACTGACTATTAAAATGAAATTTGATGCACACTTTGTCTTTCCCCTGGAGTGCAGATTTCCAGTATCATTGTGTGAAAGAAACTTGAGCTTTCAAAACAAAATAGGAGCATGATACAATTGAGACATTCCACCAGAGACAGTTCTTAATATCTCAAAGATGTCAATGTCTACAATAATACATGACATCTTCAAGACTTCAATGTGTATCAATTACAATGAAATATTCTTAAATTGCTTTGTAAGCCAACTAATGTAGTTATATTGAGTTTCAGACAGAGCTGCTTTATAAGGAAGCTTGTTAGAGCAATCCAAGGTTTCACCAAAATCTTTACAAAAAGTAATAAAATGTTTAATTCGTGAAAAATTCAAATTATTTGAAATTGTTATTCATGAGCATAAAATAAGTCTACTTCTGAGTTTTCGTCAGGCTCCACTGAGTAATTACTACAAAAAGCAAGAACACCTCTTCTTCTAATATATTTGTTTACTCATAGAGCCAGGACAAATATTTTTTCTATGAAAGACATTTTTACAAAATATTATTTCATTTTCTACAGCTGTTGAATCTCATAAAATTTTAAAAAGATATAACAATTTTTATTCATTTGTGTTTTTGAATATTATTATTGGAAGTTTATGCTTACTGCTTGTAAATTCAGTAGAAATGAACGAATATTTAACAAAACTCGTGTCCCCCCCCCCCCATCCTGGAAAAAAAAATCTTATGCTTTTTATACATTTCAGTGTTCTGCTAGACTTGAGGCTTATATAGATTTTGGAGAAGATCAGCATCTAGATGAAACTATTTTAACATCTGGTAATTTTTGAACTTTTAACGTATAAAATAACAAAGTATTTTTTTCATATTTTTGCTTAGTTATTTTTATTTTTTATAAATTGCTTAAATATGATTCTAATTGATTTCCAACGATCTTATAATAATTTGTCAACTATTGAGATTTTACAGTTTAAATATCTTTTTCTATGTTTTTATTTTCTATGTAAATTCATTTACCACCTATTAATTAATATGATGAAATATATTTGATAATTTAATTCTAACTTTTCATTTGGAAAGTAGTTTGATTTTCATAAATTTCTTATAAAATTACTTATCAGTATTGTAAAAAAAACCTTCTAAGTTTTCTTTTCTTTTTCTAAAAGTGAGAACACAATATCTGCAATCAGTTTATTATTTTTTTTACTTTTTATTTATATATTTTAAAAAAAATGACACAGTTTTGATTTGTATTGTACTTTGATTTCTATTGATTAAAGGATATTGTTGTAATTAAACCTTTCTGATATGTAGTACAGAAGGACATCGAAATATTAAGGAATGAAATATCTATCCATCTGCAAGATCATAGAAAAGGAGAAAAAGTGAGAAGTGGAGTATATACTGTCATAACTGGAAGACCTAATGTGGGGAAAAGTACCCTCATGAACTATTTATGTGAGTATTTTTATTTACAAATAATTTTTTTCTTTGGTGTCACTAAAATATTTTTTTGATAATGTAAAATGATTCTATATATTGGTAAATATAAATATATTCATACTTTTATCTTCCTTGGGATAATTAGGCTAAATTATCTCAAATAATTAGCTCCTTAAAGTTAGATTTGGTTTTGTGTTTAACTTTAATAACTGTGAATGCTCATGAGGAGGCATTGCTCCAATTGTGTAAAGATAAAAATTTGACATTCTTAGAAAAACATGCATTAATATATGTTATATCAAGTCAATTATTTGTATGAATTTTTTTAAAAGTTAAAATTGTACAGTTTTTGAATTTGGTTTTTAAACAATATATTGTACTCTGTATTTCTAAAGTATTACTTCATGATTTTAATGTTTAAATTAAACTATTTTAACTAATGATTATGTTCAACTTCATATTTTGTATCACTAAATATTGAATATACATCTGAATTGTGAATGCATTTAATTCTAGATACTTTTTTAGCTTTATTTCATTTTTATAAATATATTTGTATTTTTTTTTAATTAATTTTGTGGTGAATTGGCAGAGAGTATAATATTATCAATAATTATTAAAACTGACTTCATAAATTTTAATATACAAAAGCAAAATATAAATATTTAATATAGAAATGCTATTAATAAAAATAAATTAACCTTTTAATACAAATATTTTTATTGGAAAAAATTGAGAGGCTGACATTTTTTTGGACATAGTCTTCCATACACTTCAAATATTAAAACAATTTTTGTCCATTATTTAAAAGTTAAGGCATCAGTTCAGATTATATTATAGACCTGTTATATGTTTGTAGTTATTAGTTTATCATTTTATATTGGCAGAAGGAATGTGTGATTTAAAGGAATTTTTTAAATATATACTGTTTTTAATCAAATTTTGTTACATTTATATAGATCTGTGGTTATACATACACACACAAATATTTACAATTTTTTGTAATTTGCCTTTTCTTTAATTTGAGTTAACTGACTATAGTCTGGTAAGAACAATTAAAAACTTGTATTAAATTCATAATCAATTTATTGGAAATTATGCTGTAAAAAACTTTTATTTTATGTTAAAGAAAAAAAGAAATTAATTTATTTTGAAATTATAGTTTTGTTAAGTTAAAAGAGTTAACAAACCTTTGTCCTACTAATAGTTAAATCTTTGGATCTGATACATATTAATGTTGTTGCAAAAAATTTATTTAAAGCCTAGTAATCCAGCATTTCTCAAATAATACGTCCAGTATTCCTCAAAATAAGCTATCTAATTTATGTTAAAATTTAAATTTAAAAAATATACCAAAGCTATTATATGATTCGAGTAAATATATGAAAACATTTTTAAATTTAGTGTTTTTCTTTAGTATTTTATAAAAATGCATTGCATTTTTGTGTTTTAATCTTTACAAATAAAAATGGTTAGTCAGAATTTTCTAGTATAAAGCATTTAACAAACATATTTAATAAAAAGTTTTCATTTCAAAAAAGTTTAATGCAGTTATGTTATTGCAATAAGTTTATATTATGAATTTGAACAGTAGTATGTAGAATTCAAATGGCAGAAATGGACTTCAATGAAAAGAATTATAAAATACTTGAGCTCAATATATATATATATTCTAGAAGCCTATTTATCTAATGATATGTATAGTTAAAAATTACAATAAAAAATCTTATACCTTCAAAACTATTTATATTATAATCAAGTATTACCTCCCCCCCCCCCTGTAAATATTACATTTTAAGTTAATATCCTTGAGTGAAGAGAGAAAAAAGTCAAACAAGAATATTAATACATTTTTTTAACTTTCAATTTAACTGAATAAAAAGAATTTATTTATAATAAATAAGTAAATAAAATTAATTTTTAGGTTTGGAGTCGATTTATTAATTTAAATATATAACAACATGCCATTGCATATTTGTACACAGTTTTATTTATGCTTTGGAATTAAACAATTAGTACATTCTTGTAAAAAAAAAAAATTATTTCTTGAGATTCAGGATATTTAAATTGACCAATATCATTCTTTTCATATTTCTTACTCTAATCTAAAATTGCTTGTCTTAGAGATCTATAAAAATATCTTGGAAGTTTCTTAAAAACATTTTAAAGTTGAATTTATATCAAATTTAAAATGCCTTTTTATCCTGACTTGTTTTATATTTATTCTTAAAAATGTCTAATTTATATTTGTACATCTTATTATTTTTCCACAAAATTGATAATATACTACCAAGTTATTTATTTTCCTCTCAAAGATTATGGAGCAAAAGTAATAAATGTTTTTGAACTTATGATATTTATGATTTTGTTTGTTATAAGCTATCTTTGAGAAAATAAAGGGGGTGGGGGGGATTTTCAAATGCATTTTGTATTATAATTCATTACTAAAAATGTTAAATGTTTATTGATGAATATTAATAAAACCAAAACAATTAGCAATTCACTATCTTTTTGTGAATTAGTTTCTAAATTTTGGCAAATATAAAAATCAGAAAAGGTGCACAGCATGTAGGAATATGGAAAAATGACGACACCTGAAGTTTGCTGGCATTTGTTAAAACAGTTGTGAAAAAAATCAACAGAAAAGCATTTTAAAAGGACTGTTAAATTAAATGAACTAACTGCTCAGACATTAATTATCAAATAAATGGTAAAATCCTATTTAGGTGCTCCTTTTGGCGACACTTTTCGAATTTGAAATTGTTGCAGCATGAAACAAGATGGTGTCACATTTGAAAATCTATGATGGTTTTGTTGCTAATTTAGAGAAAAACATGGCATGAAGTAAATGCATGAAAAAGACCAAAAGAAAATGGGATGAAAAAAAAATCACCAACCATATTAAAAGCATGATGGAGATTTTTCCGTTCTGACATCAACTCCTGTTAAGCTTTAAAAAAGAACAAAATGGGGTGAAGAAAATATTGCAATTTTAATGCAGATTTTCTCCTCCTTTCTGATGATGATTTAAATTAAGCATAAAAAAAAAAAAAGATTCAAATTATCCTGGTACATATATTTTTCTTTTTTTTTTTTATAACAATTACACTTTATCTTTAAAAAAAATAATGGAAGTTTTGTTCAGCAACTTTAAAAGTTATTCGGAACATTATTCAGATTTTCTCCTTTTTCCCTGACCTAAAAGAAAAAGTTGAATTCCATGCTGTCATTATGGATGCCATTTTGATGCTATTATAGCCATTTTCAGTGCAAATTTTTCTCACCAACTGATGTACCATGGTAAGTAGCATAGTGAGAAACTCGCTAATCCAGAATGATGAACCCAGGAGCTTACATTTTTCAATAAGGTAGCATACCTACAACAATGTTGCATCTTACCTCATTGTTGAGTAATTGAGTTTGGACTGATCCTGTAGGTGTTATTTAGTGGTCCTTATGATCACCATTGGATTTCAGTGTATGGGGTTTCGTAAAGGATCAAGTGTACACTTCGTCATATCCTACTTCCATTCCTGAACTGAAATCGAGATTCTATGCTGTAATTAGTTTGATCAATGGAAGCATGCTGACAAGTCTGTGACAAGTATTGATTTTCTGAAGGGACATTTGCATAGTAACGAAAGGAAACCACATCAAATGTTTGTGACGATGGCAAACTTGGACTATTTCTTTATCTTACAACAATGTGTCCTTAATGTTTTTCCTGTAAACTACATGCAATAAATCATCCTTTTTACCCAACTAATTTGTAAACACCTTGTATTATGCTGAAAGCCCAGTGACTGAGCAGTAGCGTATCATGCTTCCACACCATGGTCCGAGATTCAAACCTCAGGCTGGGCAAGGTCAACTCAGCCGGGCATTCCTTTAGTGGGTCATTAAATGTGTACCAAGCTTGCTTGGGAGCTAAACACTGAGGGTTTCACTTCAGACTGACCACCTGATCGGAACATCTGCTCATGTACTTCTGCGCCTAAAGTCACGTAAACTGAGATGGGCACAGTAGGCCTTGGCCGTCTATGGACTGTTGCACTACTGAGTTTTGTTTAGTTTGTTGTATTATGCTCACTTTCTTAATAATTATTTCTTTAATTGATTAAACTCTTAATATATGATACATTGCAATCTAACAGTATGAAACATGCCAAAATAATGCATATTATTTTTAAAAAGTTTTTTTATCATAACACTTTTTATGTGATTGATGAGAAATACTCTGAATCTGCAGGTCAAAAAGATGTAGCGATAGTATCTCCAACTGCTGGTACAACCCGTGACACTCTGGAATTTTGTTTGAATATTGGTGGATACTTGGTGAATTTTTGTGACACAGCAGGTATTAGAGAATCTCAAGATACAATTGAACAAGAAGGGGTCAAGAGAGCCAAATATAGGTAAGATCTAATGATCTTTTAAAAATCTTTGTTTCTATGTTAAAAAAATTATACTCTAAATTTTAAAAGATATGTCCACAATCATGCTGTTCAGTGATTTAAATGATAATAAATGAATTGTATCTCTTGATATTTTTAATACATTATAATTATTCATTTGTGTACTAAAAAAAGGACATTTTTTTTTGCTGCATTCAGAATAATAAATGTTTCTAATTTTTACAGATAAACTTTTAGACAATAATTATTATGAGTGCAAATTTTGTTAGTCTGTAAAACTTGTGAGAGTAAAAATAATATCTGTGTGAAATTGCATACTTCACATTATTTCTATGTGTTTCCCTTCAATTTCTCTCAAAAGAGTGAATCCAGTTATATATGAGTGTATATTTATTTGTACATTGATTTTTTTTTGTTAGTTTTACTTCTATTAATTGTTGTTAATGATTATGGAAAAAGGTTTTTAGAAAAAGTTAGCTTAAAATGTTGAAAATAGTTTCTTTGGTTGGAATGTTTTTATGTGTGTATTTTTCATTATTTTATGTCTTTACTTTTGATATAGCAAATTAACTTTAAACAGATATTTACATACAATAAAACAAAAAACAGTATATATTTAGTTTAAATTATTGCTCACATTTTCATTCAAAGCAAAAATTAGTTGTGTAACCTTTTCCTTGTTTTCTTTTTCTATAGTTCCTTGTTTATCTCTTCGTTTGCTTCAGAAACCCATTGTTTTTATTATTTTCAGTACTTTTTCCTTGCACATGTGAAGATGTACTGCCTATAACTGAATGCTCAATGTAGTGAAATACTTAAAATATAATTTTGATTTTTACATTTTATTGCATTAAAATTAAATTTATGGTATCAATATTTACTTTTCTTGATTGCATTTTTTCCTATTTGATTTTTTACTGTGATTTTTTTTGAAGAACTAATAATATTTCTTATGCAAAACTGTTGGGTATTATGTAAAATGATGCAAATTTTGTTTGTTTTATGTAGAAATTTTTTTTAAAACTACTAAAATCTGAATAGCTTACAGTTTTAAAATTTAACTTCTATGTATCAAATCATATTTTAAAATTTAAATGAGAAAAGTAGTTTTTTTCCAAATGAATTCTAAGGCTCTTCTAGATTAGCAAAAGGCTAGGACTAGATTAATTACATTTTGACTGTCAGATGTTACAGTTATATATCACATCAAAGCAGATTGAATTAACTGTTTACAGTGGTTTCATATGTCAAATGGTAATTGCATAAAAAAGGGTACAATCATGTTAATTTGTTGACTCATAACATAGCAATAATTTTGAAGAAATGTGACAAAATTTATTTGCATTAACTAAATTTAAATTACATTTTATTAGATAAATTCTATTATCTTAACAAAAAGCAGTTAAATTTTAAATAAACATAATATCAACCAACAATTGCATTATTTAGGCAGTAGCTTATCCATTTTTAAACTGGCATAATACAATGATAAACACTTTTTTTTTGTTGATATAATGATCCTGTAACTCTGGAAATACTTCACTGCATCTTCTTCCTGTTATGATGATTTTTCACTCAAAATATTTTTAAAAGAATAAGACAATTTATGTAAGAAATATATTGTATTAGAGCATGTCTGGGTACATTTTTTTATTATTGGTTTGATATCATAGCATTTGTTGATGGTTTCTAATTTGTTAAAAATGGTTAATGGGCCAATATGTAAATAACAAAAATAGTTTGCCCCAATTAATGTGCACAACATAATATTTTAAAATGAATTAACTAATTTAAAGGTTAATAAATTTTGACTTTTAGAATCTTATACAGAATAATATTCTGTATTCTTGTGAATAATGTTTTTCAAAAATATGGTTTTGAATATGCTTTAATTTCAAAAAGAACTAATTAAAATTTTTATACCAATATTTCTACATAGGTCTTCAAAGGCAGATATGTTGATATTTATTCTTGAAGCACAAAGAGCTCTTGAGTTTCTTTCATCACACACTGTATCGTCAGAGGATCTTTTATCTCACTTCTTGCATGAAGAATTGGGTGAGAGTTATCTACAAGGCATTAAAGCAAATCACTCAGAAAAAGAAACTCTAAATGCACTCATTCTTCTGAACAAAATAGACCTACTCACCAAGGAAGATCTAGAGAAAATTAAACAACTAGAACGAGTTCATTCTTCTGTTTGTGCGGTATCATGTATGGATGGAACTGGATTGAGTAAATTTATGAATATACTAGCAAGACAAATCAAGGAAATGTAAGTTGATAGAGAATATATACTTTATACTTTAAATTTTTTTTATCATTAAATTTTATGTTGTATTATTCAACAAGATGGCTTACATCTGACTTTGAATGTATGAATTCTTGTACAAATCAGTTATTTTGATTATCTATAAGATTATTTTGATTATCAAAAAAAGATTCAATATGGTTAAAAATTAACTGTTGAAACTTTTCAGAGATGGGAACCTTTTTACCATTAGAAGCCACTTGTAAATTAGTAATAAAGGAGGCCACAGAATAAATAAAGATATTTAAAATGTTTTGTTATGATATCAGGAAAAAATCCAATGTTTCTGCAAAATGCTTCATCTGAAAAATGACATAGTTTTCTTTGTTTTTGATAAAAGTTTAAAATTTGTCATTGTAAAGTTAAAACTTTTATCAAAACCTGTTTGTTGATAGCCAACTAGCCCTGCAATAGTACACTAGATCAATACAGTACGTTTCCTTGTTTAAAGTAAGCACTTGCAAAAATTCATGATGATGCATTGAATTTGTGCAAAGGTAGTTGACAATCGCAATATCTCTTTACAGAGTGTCTTGCAAAATGGTGGATTTTGCTGATGTGAAATGCAGTGAAATGATATCAGTCTTTACAAGCTTTCTTTTTTAATAAAGCAATGAACCCTTTGTTTTTACCCCTCATGGATGGTGCACCATTGGTGCAGATATTAACTTAATTACTGATGTTTAATTGTACTTGGATGACATATTTCTCTGAAGTTTTCAAAAATGTCAACTCAACGAGTTCTTCCAGTGAGGGTTCATAGGACAAGAAGTTCTTCATAATATAGAAAATTTTTAGTTATAGCACTTAATTAAATGTAAAACTTGTACTAAGTCAGTTTTATCAGTGCTGTTATCTAAAGCAATTGAAAAATAGATATCTTCATTTTGTGTAATTGTACGAAGTTGCTCTGTTATATTTTCAGCTAATTCATGCTGTCGATTTGTAATAGTTCTTGAAAGAGGCAATTGTTCGTATTTCGCAACTTTTCTGGATCTAACCTATAATTGCTTCAATGATACGTTCTTTAATTATTCTTACATCACTAAGTGGTTTGCCTCTTTTTCCATATGCTAATTTGTGAGTAATATCAACTGCACAGGTATTTTTTTTTACTAATAGACTAAAAGATGTTCTTATCCTTTTTAAATTTAAAAGTGCAGCTTTTCTGAGATTAATCTTCTAAATTGAAATATTTATGTTCTTTATGAGTTGAATAGTGTTTATTTGTATTTCCCTTTTTCCAAGTAGTTACTGTGTTATACAACAAACACACCATTTTATCTTTCACAGAAATAAAGAAAAAAGTCCAATCCCACATTAAATTAAATGTTCTGTTATTTTCATTTAGTTTTCTACTCTTACAATTTGACTTGCTGGGAAAAAATGAATATTGAATAATTTCTTTATAAAAGCGTATACTTGCTAGAAATACACACAGTATACTAGTAAAACCACAGAATAAATAAAACAATAACTAAATTTTCAGAATGGCCATTTGCACAATACAAGACGAGTATTTTACTAGCACATTACCAAATGAGAAGTCACAAGCATCTTGTCTAGTACATAAGTGTTGTATCTCAGTCAACAGAAACTTATAATAATTCATTAATATTCAAATGCTATTCATACAAAAAAATAATACGTTTTAATGTACATGGAGCCAGTTACAGAAATAATAGTAAGAAAATAGTTTTTTGTGTAGAGGTAATATAATATGCCTAGTATTTTGCATGTTAGTCACCATTGTATTAGGCAATGCTTTAATATTTAAAATGTGCTATTTGTTATTCCCACAAGTAGTCATTGAAACATACATGCATTCATGTCATTTTTTAATTCAATCTCATTGATTGCAAATTGTTGCATTCTATATAGTTAAATATTTAATACAAGTGTTAGCTTTTAGGAAGGCCACACAAGAAACTCACGGAGGCCGCATATGGCCTTAAGGCCACACCGTCCCCACCTCAGAAATATACTTTCAAAACTTTTTAAGTGTGTGTCAAAGAAGGAAGATTTTTGCAAGCCAGTATAAATTATTAAAAGGTACAATACAGACAAAAAATAGTATACTTTGAAAATTCTTCAACATTAATACAATGTGGATTATAAGCTATAAATTTCCATATTTGTTATTTTTTCAATTTTTGAACTTAAATATAGAAACAAATAAGTACATTTTAATAATTTCTTGCATATTTAATCAGGCTGATTAATTTTTTTGCACATGCAAAATTTTTTTTAATTGTATGTTTTTGTAGAAAATACTAAAATTTCTATGCAAGAAATGGAACACACACTTAGGTCAATTAATGAAAAAAATATAAATTTAGAACTTTTGTGCAATTGGTTCAAACTGTTCTGTAAGCCAATCAAAATATTTAAGTTGGCTGCAATTTGCCTATCACTGAATTTCATACTATAGATGTAAAACTGTGCAAGAATATAGTATTAATTTATGGATGAATTATAGGAGAGCATTAATTTGAAAAAATGCAGTAAAAGCTAATGATGAAGCTTTTTTTCATTAAATTTTTTTTTTATATCCTGTTTATATTATCCTATGATATTAGTATATTTCTTTTAAAAAAATTTTATATCCTGTTTGGCAAATAGTTTTGGAATACAAATTAATTATTTATAATGTTTTTAAATTAATTTTGTCGTAATTTTTTCATGTAGTCAAACTAAAATATGTATTGAATGTAAACAAAATATTTAAATGATGTACACAAAATTTTATTATGTTAAGGCATGCTTTTTTTATGCATATTTAGAGCCTATTTTGTAGAATTAATTCTATTTAACAAGTAGCATCTATTAAATTTGATCTGTTAATTGTGAATACATAGTTCTTATGCATTATATATATATAATGTTCTTGTCCAAAATTGAAACAGATTTGGTGATAAATGTAGCAGCTTTGGTAAAATCATTTTGATTATTTTGTTAAAGTATTGAATGTGTATGAGTTCTCTTTATTGCACAGTTCTAAAAAATTTTAAAATTAATTAAAATTTACAAAATAAACACAAATTTTTCTCATTTTCAAAACCATAACAATGGCATGGCAAAGTCTTTAAAATTATACATTCAGAGTCTTTTTCTAAAATGCCATGATATTAGTAATTTTATGTTATTTTGTTGGTGTTTATGACTTAAATTAATGAAAAACACCTATCAAAAAATTATATTTAAATTTATTAAAATTAGGTATTTTAGAGGTAAAATTTGATGAAAATTATATTGATTTTCAAAAATTCTGCATGGAATTCAAAGCCATATATTTAAATGATTTTGTTACACAACATATTTAACTCAGTTATAAAGGCAATGAACTGAAATCCAAAAAAAAATATTTTCAACTACAAAAGTAATGGATCACTGCACATTTTTTTGAACATTTTATAAAAATGCATGTTTGTAACAATGCACTGTTAAGAATTAAAAAGGAAAAAAAACTATTGATATTAGACCTAATCCTTAGTTCATTAGTTCTTAGTATCATACTTTAAATAACATGTTACAAAATATGAAAGAAATACATTTATAAATTTTTTGAGATATCAGGTTTTAAGTAACATTTGAGAGAAAAGAAATACTATCTTCATGAAGTTTTGATCCTCATTTTACTAAAATAATGCTTGATATCAGATATTTAAAATTCACCACTTTTATTGCATAGACCTTCCTCATTCGCAATCTTACTAAATTTTTTCTGTCTGGCAGCTTGATTTTCTTTTTTTTCCTACACAAAATGGCAAAGATAAAAAAAAAAATTTGAATTTCTGTCACACACTGATTGAGAAATGTAGGCAGACACATTAAAGGCATTACAAAGAGATATGTATATCTTAAGGAATTGAAGTCAGATTTGTGATTCCACACAATGGGTATTCTTAATAGTTGGAGAGTTAAATTGCAAATTTAACCCATTATATCTCTCAGAACTGTATTATAATATAATAGCTATGATTGAAAGCTGTAAAAACTAATGCATTTCTCTTAATTAAGCTCAGAGTACATTTATTTCCAAAAAATCCATTGTTTAAAATGAAATAAGGTAATAAATTCATTGAAAATATATATATATAAACTAGCTGTTACCCACCCGCTTCGCTGGGAATTTCATGATGTTTTATAAATTTTTACTGCTTATATATATGTATAAATTATTGATATCTAAGTCCTGCATTAAGAATTCGATTGTATTAAAAAAGATACTTATACCTGTGACTGTCGCCTGTTGATAAAAAAAAGGGGCAGAACTCATCTAATTTGTGTTTTCTAAAAATCTCTAATATTGAAGCATAGAATGATGTTTGCTCTTTCGTAACCCAAAAACCAAGTGGATTCCCGCAAAACCAATTTTCGGTGGATCTCTACTCCGTAAATTGAACATGCAAGCCAAATTTCAAGTCTAAATCTAACAGAAAAACAAAAGTTTTACTATCAATATCCCCGTAATCCCGTTGAGAGCCGTTTTCCAAAATAATCGCTCTTAGCGGATTTCAACTCAACAAAAGAAAGATGCAAACCAAATTTCATTATTATAGTCCTTGTAGCTCGAAAAAAGTAATTTTTTTTGTCAATACGTCCAAGTAACCCCCTGCACCCCCCCCGCCCAGAACTTGATTTGCTTAAAATACAGTCTTAGTGCATCCCTATTCAACAAAAGAAACATGCTTAAAAAATTTCAAGTATATGGGTCTAACAATTAAAAACATGAATTTTTTTCTGTAACTCCTCTTGACCCTTCGCAATCCTCCTTGGGGGTCAATTTTCGTTTTACTCTTTGTTAGAGGAACTCTATTCCATGAAAGGAACATGCCTACCAATTTTCAAGCAGGATGATCAAATAGTTTAAAATGGAAATATTTATCAATTACGCCTCTTAATCTCCCGAAATTAAACTTGGTAGTTCGCTTGGAGGTCAATTTTTCCCAAACCTGTTTTGTAGCGGATATTTACTCCATGAAAAAAACATTCCTACCAATTTTCAAGCAGGGAGGTGAAGTAGTTTAAAAACGAAAATATTTATCTAGTACGCCACTAAATCCCCCGCAACGCCATTTAGAGGTCTGTTTTCACAAAACCTTCTTATAGCTGATCTCTACTCTATAAAAGAAATCTACTTATCAAATATAAAGACTGTGCGTCTAATAGTTTAAAAATGGAAATAATTATCTATAACGCCCCTTAAGTACCGCAACGCCACTTGAGGGCAATTTTCCCGAAAGCCATTTTGTAGCGTATCTCTACCCTATGAGAGGAATCTACTTACTAAGTTTCAAGACTGTGCGTCTAATAACTTAAAAATCGGAATTTCTAACGCCCCTTAAACCCCCGCCCCCGCTGCTAATTTGCTGCTAATTTGAAATTACAAACAGACACTTCAATTTTATTTATTTGTATAGATATAGATTGGGATTATAATAACTATTGTTTAAATGTGACTAAAAATGTAAATAAAAAAAAAAGAAAGGATTAAAATTAATCGTAAAACTTATCAATTTTTTGTTTCTTGCATTGCTTTTTGCTTATGAAGCCTTGATTTATTATTTTTAAAAGTGCATCCGAAACAGCCGATGCTCTACTTAACTGAACAGTGAGATAACTATCATAAAAAAAAATTATGGCACGTGTCAGCGTATTATGTGCGCGTAACACTATTATGTCTCATGAAGAGCATCGGTCGCCAGTAACCAAAACAACGACTTCATTAGCTCAGCTTGGCGTTCATCTTGGCATTCAGTTTCACGTTCACCCGTATAGTTTCCGTTCCCGTAAGAATACGGGAATAAAATATAGCCTATGTTACTCCCCGTTAATGTAGCTTTCCATTAGTGAAAGAATTCTTAAAATCGCACCAGCCGTTTCCGAGATTAGCCGGAACAAACAGACAGACAGACAAAAATTTTAAAAATTGGTTTTTTGTTATGAGTACCGTATATACTTTTAGTGCATTAAGTAAAAAGCTGCTAATTTGAAATTACAAACAGACACTTCAATTTTATTTATTTGTATAGATTAAAACTTTATGTATACTATTCCCATGATGATACAATAAAGAAAATTTAATGTAGGTTTTATTATATTTTCACATGATAAATAAAAGAAGGAATTTGTAATCCATTATAAATTCTGAAAGCACAAGATATTTTAAATTGGATGTATTCCGAAATAATACATGAAAATGTGATTAGGGAACTTAATATACCAATTTATACTTTATAGAATAAATTCTTTTCAATAATTTATATAAGACTATGCATTACCACGTGTCCCAAAAATGACTGATGATTTGAAAAATCAATTAAAAATGAACGGAATGTGATAGAAATGTACAGTTTTCTGTATTCTGCTTTTGTTACCAGGAATTCATTTTCACCTAGTTGCACAAAATTAATTGCAAAGTTCATCAACAGAGGGCAACATTTACTAAGAAAACATATAAAACAATGTTTTATGTTCATTTCATCAGACTCGTCAGCATTCTATGGTGTGTTTTGAAAATGGTTTTCTTATTGGAACACTTCAGAATGCTGATGTATTTGAGGAAACATAAAATATTTTTTCTGAGTCAGACATGTCATCTGTTGATGAACTATTAAACTAATTTTGAGAAACTAGATGAGAATAAATTCCGCGGTTACCAAAGCAGAATGCAGCAAACTGTACATGTCTATCGCCTTCCATTATTAATTGATTGATTTTTAAAATCGTCAGCCATTTTTAGGATATCTAGTATGATTGTGCATACGTTCCATTGTGGACTTCTCAAATCTTCACATTCGTTAGTGCATTGTTTATTTATTGGTAGATATAACCTGAGCAATATGAGAAAAGCTTTGACTAATCATATCACAAGACTTCCGACTTTTTCAGTTCCTCTTCTATTAGTTCACTCTCTCTCCATATATATATATATATTTTTATCTTGTTCAAATTTTCAATCCTTAATAAAATTCATTTTAAAGCACTAAATTGAGCTGAAATTTTATATACACACTTATTTTGGAGGACAATACGGTAATTTAACTATAATTAATAAAAATTTTGATTAAAACTAATTATTCAAAGAAATTACAAATACAGCCACGTTGGCATCATTTTTAGCGATTTAACAACTATTTTGGCGACTTGTGTTAAAACTAGAAAAGTTTTTTTCTCACATTTTAAAGCGCTCATTTGAGCTGAAATTTTCTATACACTATTGTTTCGGGTAACAATACGATAATTTAATTATAATTAATTAAAATTAATTGGCTGAAATTAATTATTTAAAGATTTACAGATACAGCGACTTGCGTCTAAAAGATTCCCCCCCCCCTCAGGTTTCAAAGCATTCAGTAGTACTGCAATTTTATATATACGATTGCTTTGGATGACAATACGATACTTTAAAGATTATAAATAATAAAAATTAATTGTTATAATTAATGTTGTGATTCTGTCATATGTATGTACATATTTATATTAATTTTAACTATTTAATAAAAATTAACTGAAAAATAAGTTTTTTTTTGTTGATCTAAGTAGGAATTGACTTAAATTTTTTTTTTTATATTACTTGTTATTACCACAGCCAATTTATATTTAATAAATTGTTTTTTAATGCAAGCTGTATAAAGAACATTTTTATTTATTCTAGAGTCTTTTTTTTTCTTCTTCTTATTTTTCTTCTCTTAGCTGCTGTGGCTATACTGGAGATCTTCCAACCATCACCCAGGAGCGTCATCGAACCTATGTGCAGAGTTGTCTTCAGTGCTTGCTTGAATATGATGACGACATCGAGATCGATATTGCCATCGCAGCAGACAAACTTCGTCGTGCAATGAACGAACTGGGAAAAATCACTGGGAAAATTAGTGTTGATGATATTTTAGATGTTATTTTTAAAGATTTTTGTATAGGAAAATAGTTTTTATTAAAATTGTTAAAAATATTACGTATATGTTTTTATCTTGTAGTTGGTAAAAAACGGTGAAATGGCATGGGGATGAATATCTGAGGATAGAACCCGCGACGCTAGAGTCCGTAGCCGCGTAATATAACCACTAGACAAAAGTGATCCCTCCTGTCTAGAGGCTATTACTGGCTTATGTAGATACCGCCACAGAACTCTCCCACCAGTGAATCGGTGGATAGGTGAACAATTTTTTTTATGGGGAGCTGAGTTGTTGCTGTTTATTAGTGGTGTTGCGTCAAGTGAATCTGACGACTTTGGTTGCTGTGGTAAGTGTGTCTGACGATTTTGATTGCTCCTGTTGCAGGTAGATGGCGCCACGACAGCTGCACGAAGGTTTGCGTTTTTCTTTGTTCATGTTCAGCGAAGGTCACCAGTGTGTGTGAGGGGGGTGTATATATATATACGAGGACAGAACCCGCGACACTAGGGTCCGTAGCCGGGTAACATAACCACTAGACAAAAGTAATCACTCCTGTCCGGAGACTGTTCCTGGCGTATGAAGATACCATCACAGTGGTATTCAATTGATTTTATAATTTCTGCAGAAAAAGGTTAAAATTCGTTTCCATGCTAACTTCGATCGCGGTCCCCGTGTAGAGGGGGCTGATGCTCGTTGAATTTGTGAAGGCTCAATGGTCCTCAAGTTGGTGTGATGTAGGAGAGGAGATGCCAGTTCAGGTGCCGTCCTCATCACTTGACCGAGGTTCAACATTAGAAAAAGGTTGCCAATAGCATTTGTGTTTCTTTACAATGTGACGTAATTAAAACACCCACTCACTCGCATTGGATTGTGGCCAGTAACCGATGAATCCAAATAGGAATTGATTATTCCAAGCTCTCTCTCTGACTCCCCTCTGTGTCACATATTATCGGCGACTATTGTAATATTGGCTGAAAATGTTAAATGACAAATCCTCCGAGAGAAAGCCGTTATTCACGAATTCAAAGAAGTATACATCATATATATATACTTAGGTACAAGTATATATTGCTACTCCATGCAGTCACAACGGTTGTCGAAGCATTTGTTCTATCTGTATACCAAACTGGCATAGAAGAAACCAAGATCACGGAGCTACGTCAAGACGGTTTGCTAAATGCAGGGATAGATTCTGAAATGACGATCTCCAAGGCAATTGTCTTGGTGTTAGACCCGGGCTGTAAGGAGGATGTTAAAAGAACTACCTTCTCCTGATCTTCATTACTATAGCGCAATGATTACGGTTGTAAATTCGTAACTGGTATTGTTTGTGTTGAGTTATGGGTTCCAGTACCACTGAAGACCCACTGTGACCCGATGCACGTTAAATCTGTCGAGGCTCAATGTTCTCCCTTTGGTGTGATAGGAGAGGAGGTGCCAGTTCAAGTGTCGTCACTTGACCGATACTCAATATTACAAGCATTGCCAGTTTATCCATTGGGTCAACCGGCAATGCTTGTAATATTGGCTGGGGGCGAGCGCCCAGGGTCCCGGATAACCTGGACTCACGCCAATCATAAAAATCATGTTGAAAATCACAAAAACCATATTTTCTGACAAGAGTTACATTTGAATTTTTATTTACGTTGTACTCAGAAGCAACACCTGGACTATTGGCGATGGGCCTTATAATTTTGAATCTCGATCAAGTGACGAGAATGGCACATGAGCTGACACTCCCTATCCAAAACTACCACATCACACTATGGAAGAATTTTGAGCCTTGACAGACTTAACGTGCGTCAGTGTCCTCTACACGGCGGATCTTCAGTCGCACCAGGATTCGAACCGGCCAGCGACGAGTTTTTCTGCATAACCACGTGGCTCGACGAACTTGCGGTTTTGATCTTCGCTCAAGTGACGAGTATGACTTGTTTCCTGGTACTCCACTCTCCAAACTTTTACAACTCACTTACATGAGTACTTTGTACTTATACATATTTAACGCGTATCTGCTCTGTACACATTTCTTTATTGATCTCTGGGCTCGAACACATGACTCGACAAAAACTAGTTGAGCCAGGTGTTTTGCGACCACTCCGCTACCGGCAACACGCTATTTTTCTCATGTAGTCTATGCAAATTATTGATTTTATACTGATATAGTACTATAATTTGAATTTTCTTATTGATCTAGTCGATTGTGAAAAGTGTTATTGAATTGCACTTATTTGGCATTGGAGTCCAATATCCCTCTGAAGAAGAGATTTCTTCCTGCTAAAAGAAATTGCAAGTACCTTCATGTTTCTTCGGAATCATGCACAGTGTGATGAGAAGTTTTGAACTGGAATCAAGCGGCAATCCATCTCATCGCTGTGAAGAATCCGTTTCGGCGCCATGTCATCTATCATTCTTTTGAGCATTCCGGTCTCACTCACCGGCCCTGCTGCCAGGCAGGTTTGGCTATATGTTCAGTTATCAAAACGTGATGCTATACGAGATATTTGCTGCAGTAAATGTTAGATTTTTTGGAGGGAAATTTGCCCAGAGCTAGTGCAGCAATTGGCTCACTTGCACTGTGAAAAGTGTTCCAATGGATCAAGTCCTGCAGAATATGTGGCTTCTTAAGATATAATGGCATATTCCGATGCATTTTTTGTGGTTTTTTTTTTAAATGGACTCGCACATTGCTTACCTCAAGGAGCTTTGTTCGAAGCTAGAAACATCTTAAGAGACTCATTTCAAATTAAGATGATTTAATCAAATGTTTCAAAAAGAAAAATTACCAATGTTCATCTTCTTTTTACTTATTTGGATGTTTAGTTCGAATTGTCTTGTGCTTTTTATGCAAGTTCTGTTCCTGTATTGAAGCTTGTTATGATTTTCATTATATTTTACCTCAATAAAATAATTATAACGGAATTTTTAATACGCGCGCCTTTTTCCTTCTCTTTTGGCTTATTTCAAATATTTAATTCTTTTTAGGAACAATAAATAAAATCTGTGGCAAGCTAAGTGAATCACATAATTTTGATTAAAATGCATGTTAAAATAAGTGTTCCAATTTATGAAAAGAATTAATATAATCATTTTGTAGAATGTTGAGTATTAATTGTGAATATTTTTCAGGAATCATTTATATACAAGGGCAATTCGGGAAGTAACCTCCAAGTCGCTGTAAAAAACAAACTAAGACATGGGTGAAAAATTTATTTACATATCAAAGGTACAACTCTCCTCTATTTTTCAACATACTTTCCCCCATTATTCAAGCACTTGTACCGTTTACCAGTTTACCAATTCCTTCTGTATAAGAAGCCTGCGATTTAAACCAATGTGCGGCAGCGTTTTAAAGTTCCTCTTCGTCAGAGAAATGCTGTCCCCCAAGCCACTTCTTCATTGTATTGATTAGATCATAGGTTCTCAACGTGGGCCCCTTGTAGGCGTATGAGGCTTTCAGGGGGGCGGTAAGAAACCCAGAAAAAATTAGGCGGCGTTGAGATGGCTGGGTCAGATTAACCCAAAAAAAGACTAAAAGCACGCTTATTATGTACTAACAAAAGTAAACTGTTTACTTATGTTGATTGTATGTATTTAAATCATTTTATATCACATATTTTGGTAGTTCGGGAAGTGAATGAAAAACTTAACGATTACACAACATTCAGACCTACATTAAATTGAATGATATAGTGCATTTCAGTTTCTGTAATGTACGTGTTGTCTTTGTCTGTCAGCAGTAGGAAACATGTTTCGTCCACTGCATTTCATTACGTATGTTATCCAAAAAACATAATTAAATATGTTAACCAGGAATTAACGTGTGATTCTTTAAAGGCTGAAACTATCAATTTACATTTATTTTTTAAGCAATAGTTTATTACGAATTACTTCGTATCGTCAAAACCCCTGCCTGTCTTTAAAACAGGTTCGCTAAGACTTTTATTCCACTCATTTAAATGAAGAAGAAATTCAATAGCGTTTCAATTCCAACACTATCCTACCTATGACTAAAATATATAATATTACACATTTAAATATATTTGCTGCAATAGATATTTCAGATTCAGAAGTAAAAAATAGGGGCTTTAGAATAAAATGAAATTAAAAAACATATTTTCTTTAAGTAATAGGATATTTTTTAAAAGTTAACTCTTTTTTTCACCATGTATTATGTACAATCTTATTTCTCTAAAGTAGGAGGGGTCGGTATCGAAATATTCACTAGAAAAGGGCGCGCCAGTTCAAAAAAGGTTGGGAATCTATGGATTAGATGGTCATCGGATGAGATCAGCACTCTCTACAGACAGCGTTCCACTTCATGATTCCTCACGGATGTTTGTTCTTCCGTCCTTGAAAAAGCGTACTCATTGACACGCTACACCTTCATTCAAAATTTTTGGCCCATATATGGCACACAATTCACGATGGATATCCGCTGCTGACAGTTTTTTTGGCCCCAAGAAATCTTATCTTTCCTCGCACCTCACATTCCGTGGGATTTTCTATGGCGGCACACATTTTGTCACGTTATAACTAGCAAACTCTTGGCCCTACGACACTCTCATTCGCCGACCGGAAGCTTACTGAATCAGGGATTGCTCGTGCATTCGATTGAGGGCACTCCGAACCGTGCGCAACGCCCAAACGGCAGTTAGTTTCCGAATTGCCCTCGTATGCTAGTTACCTAGATGCATAATTTAAAACTCCTAAGCCTTTTTTGTACTTAATGAAATAATTTTTCGCGAATGTCAGACCACTTTTGTGGATTTTGTTTACTCTTTTAAAGAACTGGTGAAGTAATTGCGTAGGTATTGATTTTCAACAGATTTAAAAGAGAAATTGAATAAACTCGTCTTTGTGTAAGGAGTTAGTTTACATGTAATGTGTTTAGGTGTCTAGTTTACATGTAAGGTGCCGGGAAAAGAAAGGGCCAAACAAGGACGAGATGTGCCTTTTCTGTGTTACACTTCTAACCAACGTGCACTGGGCCAAGGAGACCCTTAGATTCCATTAAATAAACTAATGCTGCGAAACCTTTTAAAGTGGATCAATTGTTTTCATACACATATACATTTTTACAGAAAAAAATGGGGGCACTTATACTAAAAATAGCAACCTATTGGGGCGACATTATAACAAACGAAGTACGTGATTGCCAATTCAGCGCATACGGCTCATGCAAAATTGGTTTTGACAACTTAGCGAGTTATCTTGAACGTTGGCGATTGTTGCGATAGTACGTAAATATCAAAGAACTTTTGGTGAAGAATGTCATTTTTATTATTGAAAAAAGAGCACATTAAAGTTTTCTTTTTGAGAAAAAGTAGTATTTATTACTAGAATGGTAATCACTGAAATTATTTGCAAACGGTACGGGTTTTTTTCTATACATATAGATAAAGTATTGAATTGTAATGACGTTTTTTTAAAAAGAGCCAAATACATATTTATCAATCAGAGTCTAAATACCTTATTAAGGCTCTTACGTATTTTCGCAAAATATTGGCGACATTATAGGAAACGAAGCACATGATTGCTGTTTCAGAACGTAAGACACATAGCGGTTGCGAGCTATTAATAGAGTTGGCTATTGTTGCGATAATACGTAAGTAGCATATGTACCCTAAAATTCCTTCATTATGAATAATACTTTATTACTAAAGTTAAGTTAAAGAGTTGTGCCAAATGGGTATATACATCGAAATTTTAATCTTATGGCACTGATTTTAAGGGAGATAAAAAAGGGGGGGGGGAAACAACATCTTAAATTACTGTAGCCAATGATCGATAAAACCTTTCATCTCAGAGACTTAATTATTAATTATAATTCTATATAAAATATTCTTTCATTTTTAAAAAAAAGTAATTTAAAGGTATTTTGGGATTACTCAGTTAAATGCGAGGAATTATAGGAATAAGGTGACCTTGCTGTGCATAGTTATTGAAATTAGAAAATGGAAGCGTGGCAGAGAGAAGTCTAGGGTGAACATGTGGAACTTAAATTTCCCATCCGAAAAGTAATTTCATTTTTAAGTACAAATTACCCGCTGGAAATCAAAACTGATCAAAAGGCTACACTAACAAGTGGCATTTTTTAGACTAACAAGTAAATGTCTTTCCTTCGATACAGGCAGAAAAATCCAACCTATTTTTAAAAAGACCATCCAGTTTCACCGGAACACATTTTGGGATATATTGGCGTTTTTAAGAGGGGTTTTCTTATAGATTTTTTTGGCTGCCTTCTGGAGCTGATGTAAAATATGTGAGATCTTTGGAGGATAAGTAATAGGAACCTAAAAATGTTTAGTCTTACATAAAGAATAATTCTCTGCTGAGAAAGAGCACTGTGCAATAATTATTTCTTCACTAATGCATTTTGGCTCCTTTTATAAATATAGCAGGAACTATGATAGAGATCTCCAACTGCCCAGGTCATCTTGTTATTTGAGCAAATATATCTTCAAATAATTTTTAACAGTTCCGTTGCTATTTCAAATTGAACAATCCCATTGCAGACAAAATTCATTACTAACATTAAAAGTTGATTGGAATTACGTGTCCTGAAAATGTAATGATCGAGATTGCATTCCCATTGAAGGTTTTAATATTCAAGGATACACTTTAAAAAGGAATGTCTTTTGGATTTCTCTCCTAAAAATTTCCAGACGACCCAATTGACACTGGAATCAGCGCCACAATTTTCTAATCCATGACGCCTGCACCATGCAACTTCCGTATTTGTACGATGGATACATTACATAAGCCCTCATCACTCCGCACGACCGTCTCCGTTATAATCTACGGTGGTCTCTTAGTGTTTACCTTCTACAACCGATATTTATTATAACCAACTTTTTCAATAAAAACGTATTCTTCTGACCTGTAAATGTCATGTTCTCTTCCTTAGAACCTATGTATTTCTGTTCAAGAAATGGTCGATATTTTCAAAAAAAATTTCAGAGATACCTAATAATTTTCGGAGTAAAAAATAATCATTTAGGAATGGTATTTAAAATTTATTTCCTGAAAATATTAACGGCTTTTGCGTTATGAATCGGTCGGCTTAAGACCCCATTTCTTGTGTAAGATATTGGTATGATGTAAATATTTTGGGCAACACAAGTAAAATTATACATGGAAATTTTAATTTACTCCTTATTAAATCTCAAGAAAACCAAAATGAGTGCTGCTAAATCAATATTTCAGGATTTTAATGTAAAATCTAACGGAAAGTTTGCTTTTTTCTTTGGGAAAATTAGTTACATTTCAATGGACTAAATTTATATGACGTCATAATCACATGATAATTTTAAACCACGTGTTTTTAGCCAATCAAGTTCAAAAACACATGTGACGTCATAGTCACGATAAATGCAATTATCTATTTTCAGCAAATCAGTTCATGCACTTCGTTGTTGCCAAATTACGCTTTTTACAGAAACTTTTTTTTAAAAAAAATTAATATTTGTCACACTTTATTTAAAAGTACATGTATAAAGCAAGGCTTTTTTCTTTAATTTTAAAATCTTTTTGCAGACATTTTTTTTATAACTCTTGAGCATCTTTACCGAATGGACTAAATTCATGACGGTCACATGATAATATAAACACGTGTTCTACATTGAATTCAAAACGGACTATAAACTATATATGTAGCTCGTACTTTTTATTCTATTTGTAAAACTTAGGTAAAATTTCAAATGGCATAGTTGGGTAAAGATGCTCAAGAGTTATAAAAAGAAATTTCTACAAAAAGATTTTAAAATTAAAGAAAAAAAGTCGTGTCAGCCACATTTGAATGATACTCGCGCTGCTTGGCGTTTTTGGCGTATGCTGAAGCTTGAAAAAGCCCCTGTTTCTGAAGACATCCCTGTTTTATACATGTACTTTTAAATAAAGCGACAAATATAAATTAAAAATAAAAGTTTCTGTAAAAAGCGTAATTTGGCAACAACGAAGTTCATGAACTGATTTGCTGAAAATAGATAATTGCATTTATCGTGACTATGACGTCACATGTGTTTTTGAACTTGATTGGCTAAAAACACGTGGTTTAAAATTATCATGTGATTATGACGTCACATGAATTTAGTCCATTATGCAATTTGAAATTTTACCTAAGTTTTACAAATAGAATAAAAAGTACGAGCTAGTTTATTGTCCGTTTTGAATTCAATGTAGAACACGTGTTTATATTATCATGTGACCGTCATGAATTTAGTCCATTTCCAAGATTAATATAATTTTCGTCCGCCTCTGCTAAAACATCAATAGCCTATTCATTTAAAAAAATATAGTATTAAATTTTAGGCACTTCAACTTTCACTTCTGATTGCTTCATCCTGATTGGTTGAAATTCCTAGAATAGGATAGTTTGAAGGAATTCTTTCTTTTAATGCGAGATTTCACAGCGACTGAACGTGCTATAAAACTGCTCTCTGTTATTTGACAAAAAGCGACCTTGTTATTTGTATTTTAAGACTTGAAATCTTTTGTATTTCAAAGTTTCTTTCTTGTTTCTTCCTTTTGTATATTTATCTTATAGAATAGCTTATAGTTTTTAAGTTTTATGTAGCGTTAGGCTTAACCCTTAACGTTTTCTTTTAGCTACTTTCTTTTCTCTCATTTGGTGAAAAAATGCCAGATTTTAATACCTTTTATGAGTCTTTCTTTTCATTCAGATCGCCGCCTAGAAGAGAAGCCCATGGACTGGGAGGACGTTTCTTTCCTCCCTGAGGTAAGTGCATCTTTTGTTTCATCCCGTCCCCCACGGAAGATGAGGTCCCTCATCTCCGTCCAGGTAAGTGAACCAACCCCCTTCTCTTTCAGCCAACCTCTTCCCGAACATGAGGGATCTTGTACCCAAGGTAAGGACACCTCAGGCACCCAAAGTGTCTGTTATGTCTATTGTTTTTAATGTTGTTTCTCCTATTACTTCTTATTTAGCTTCTTTTAATGTTTTTTAATTCTATTTACGTATTTATTCTACATATTCGAAGATAGTTGCTTCAGCAAGGATATAACTGGTGACGAATTTTAAACTCTAATTTGATATTGAAATTTCATTAAAAATAATTTAATGTTTTAAAGAACATAAATAGTCTTGAAAAGTCATAATTATTAAATAAATAACATGTATCACCCTTTGGTTTTGAAAAAATTATTATTTTTATGAAATTTTTGCAAAATATTTTTAAAGTTAAGAAAAACGCCATAAATAAAAATACATTTCACGTAATGCAACTTTAGTTTCATTGATATACTTCTTGATCCTTCTGAAATGTCACAAACCGCAGAGTAAAAAATATTTTAAGAAATGAATATTTTATTGGCATTTACATTGGATGTTAATGATTTTTAATCAAAATTACTGCATGTTCTAAGCTAAAAACGGCTGTACAGTGTGATTAAATGTAGGTGTCTTAAAACCTGCGGTATGTTACACTCTGAACGGCCCATAACATATATATGATAAATTTCATTGAATTTGATTGGATTGTTTGGAGATATCAAGGTTTTCGTGCGCAAATTTTCCTTTCAAATTTCATTCTTCAAAAAACGCATTAAAAAATTATAAGTTAGATAAAGTAAGTGCTATAAAAACAACTTAAAAAACTCTCTAGTTTTATGCATTAGTTCTTTTCTCTCAATAATTATATTTCTTTTTTCCCTATGGCTCAAACAAAACCAAACGTCAAACACCTAAAAAGCACTTTTTCAACCTAGTCTGATACCTTAAGCAATTAAATCTTTCTCAAAGAATATTAAATAAAAACCATCATAGAGTAACCAAGTCACATATTTCTGATGAGTAAACACTTTAAAATAAATATATGTACCACACACAATTTATGAAATGTAATATAATCATTCTTAATTCAAGAATCATCTCTACGTATTCCTCTTTTACTTATAAGCATAAATTTTTACACTCATATTTCTCTGCTTTTTTGTAGTTACTGCATAATTAATATTTCGACAATTTCCTATCACTTTCCGATTGTTCTTACCTTTAGCTAACTCATGAAATTTATATTCAACAAGGCACTGTGTACTTCATTAAAGAACTGTTAGCAGAAAAAAGTTTTTTTGACAAATCTTCGTTATATATAATATTTTTTAATTCAATTTTTGCAAGATGCATCTGCTTGCGTGTTCGTACACATATTGTATCGTGCATAGTTTGTTTAAAGATCGATTGCGGAATAAATTAAAGTAAATATAAAGTACCTGATTATACTTAGTATATGTTGATAATTATTTGGAGAATAACAATCCACACAAATTCGTACCGTATCTAACTTTTATCATACATTTATTTTGAATGGGGGAAATTCGCGACTGACTGGCACCAAGCGAGTAATCACGTGACAAATTGGGCAACAATTGCACGTGCTTTTCAATACCGTGGTAGAATCCAATACGCAAGTTGTTGACATTCTTTAGCTTTAATTTATCTAATTAAAATATATGATATCATTGTATTTTATGCATTATTCTAGTGTATATATTTGTTAGGAAAAACTCTCAACAACTCTTTGATATAATTTTTGCTTTATTCTGATTTATTTATCTTAGGTATTCGTCTGCTTCAAATAGTGTTAGCTGGTATATTTATTTAGGTTGGATCCTAGCACTTGGTACACAGCTAATAGTTATTTTAATTCTGAATTAATTTAGTAGTTTGCGCAAGAATGGCTTACAGTATATAGGATCAATACAACTTCTTTTAAAAAACTTGAAACTGTTTGACTATCGAATAATAATTGTATCATTTCCTTAAAAAGAACTCACTATTATTATCAAATAGAGTCAGTTAAGTGTATATAATATAAAAAAATGTCTGTTTATAATTTTAATTCATAATTCAAAGACAAGAGAAAATATTTATTCTGAAGTAAAACAATTTGATGATAATTTGTGAAAGGAATTTTTACAAAAATTAAATAAATTTTTCTTTGATTTTTACATTTTACCAATTATTGATTTCTAAATTATTAATAGTTATTATTTACTGTTAAAAATTGATGTCATTTCTTTCTTTAAATTAAAATAAAATATTCTTAAAGGGAATGATACCATCGCAAAAGGCAACAATTTTTAGAAATGATCAAATTAAATTTGATGATTTGTTGTTATCTAATTTTTTTTTTGAAGTACATTTTAAACTTGCAAAAACGTTTGTTTCTTGAAGCCTGTGTATATAGATTTTCGGTAATATGAAAGTTTTAGATAAATGTAGATAATTATTTTTTGGTGAAAGTGTATTTTTTTCCATCGCCTTCCCCCCCCTTTTTTTTTGTACATAAAATATTAGAGTTGATATGGTATTTATCCTGTCATGAAAATGAATTTTTTTTAACACTATATTTACATCAAGTTTGCCTACCTACACTTAAAATTCGAATGAATATTTTATTTTACTGTGGAACAGTTACTGAATGAAAATGAATTTTATTTTTACAATGTATTGCATATAATTACTTTATAATTATGTATGTGTTTTACAATATTATGGAGCATTTAAAGATATTTGAAATGTTTCTAATAAAATAACATTCTCCATCTTTGACTGTCTGATTTACTTAGTAATTATTCTTTAAAAATGTTTGAAATTTTTTTTAGAAATGATTGTCTAAAGTAATAAAGGAAAATACTATTTCATTTTTTAGTTAAAGCAATGATTCATATTAACATATAATTTTCAGGATATATTCATTGTAATGTGATTATCCATTATTATGAGTTATTTAATTACATATAAAGTACATAATCAGGGCTAATTATTAACTAAATGATTATAATGAGTTATTTCTACATGTATTGTTTTAATACTTTTCTCTAAGTTGCAGTCACTATAGCAAGTGCTCTTTAAGCACATTAAAATTAATAAAGAGTTACCTTCAGTCATGCATGTGTACAGAATGCTTAAAAACCTTGTTATATTAAGTATCGAAAAAAAAATTGCAAAAAATTGTAACTTTCCTGAAGAAAAAAAAAACATGCATTAAATAAACATGTGTTTGTAATTTTACTCGTTAGTACAATGCTTTGCAGAACTGAATAGTTTTCTATTGGAAATTGCACTTTTATATCTGGGATACTAAATATAATGCGAGGGTATGCGACACTTGGATCACAAATTAATGTTATTAATGCTAGTATGAACTATATTAAAAGTTTGCATTACAATTTTTTATGACAAATTGAATACTTTTTTTTAATTGTCTTTGTATAAAGTGCCTTTAATATATTCGTTGATCTACTTTTTAAAAATTATTATACAATATTAAGGGAATGTTTCATCAGAAAAGGTGCAATAATTATCAGAAATTCAATTTAATTATCTTTAGTCTTAAATATATTTTTCTTCTTATTGAATTACATATAGTTTATAAAAAATAATAGTATGATTTATCTATAAACAGATTCTTGTGTTCGAATCTTAGATAATTAAATACTTAAGTACCTCTGTTACTACTCTGAAGATGCGTAAAATAAGTAAAACTTAAGTTAATTAAACATTATATGTTCTCAATATAACTTCATTTAAAATAAACAAAAATTTTCTTAAGTTAACTAACATATTTTACTTTCTTATGTATGATCTAAATATAATTTTATTTAAAATAAAAAATTTGCTTTGAAGTATTTACATGTTTGTGAAATTCTACACCTCTCCAAAATCCTTTTAGAACAGGTTTCTTTTGGGAAGACAAAAATAGTGAGAATAAAGCTTGGTTTAAGCTGGCGTCGGTATTGAAAATATTCTTCAAAGTAATTGCATACATAATAAACAGGGAGGAGATGGTTTATAATCCTCACGTTTCAACATGCTTTCAAAACACTCATATTTTGCTCTGGTATATGAAGAAAAGTGATTTATTTCCTCAATCATATTTTCATTTATTGATTGAACAACCATTTTAGCAAAATGAGACATTTTAAAAGTACAATGTGAAACTGCGATAGCAAAATAGTCCTAGCTTTGGTAGTAAACAAACGGCAGCGTAATCACGTGACACAGTTTTCACGTGATCGTGACGTCACATGAATTTAGTCCATTGATCTCACTTTGATTTTGATTGATTGATTTTGATTGCCTCATCAACTTTAAAAGAAAAATTCTATATTCGGTATGCTTTTCATGTGTTCTTATTAATTCCTTATGCAATCATTGTTTTAACCAAAATACTTTAAAACACGGCACATTTTTTTTTTATTGTGTTTTAATAATTCTGACTTTTATCTAAAAAAAAAAATGCCGTACGAAAAGCATTTCGGTACAATAGAAAGTCAAAATACTGGTTCTAAATAATACACCATAAGAATTAAAAAAAAGCGCAAATCAAGGAAAGAAAGAAAATATCAACGCCTGTTTGGGCAAACCACTTGCGGCGAACTTTCGGTAGCCTGTACTGACAAACCGCTTAAGGTATCCGACTACTTGCGACGACTTTAAAAAAAAAAAAAAAATTAGAGATCAGAGAATTTTTTCGGTTGTTTTTAGATTTGTTTAATATATTGTAAGAAAAAATATGCTACAATTAAGAAAAGAAAAAGAAATTATCTTACACTATTAAAATTCGAAGGTAAACAAACGTATCTATCTATCTATCTATCTATCTATCTATCTATCTATCTATCTATCTATCTATCTATCTATGTGCGTCTATCTTCTCACGAACAGCACCACGCAGAAAGTCGCGGAAGGTACCAAAAGATCGGGAATTTTCCGGGGAAGCCGTATTGCCTATTTATATTCAGATATTGTAATTAGTTAAAAAGATATTAATTAAAAACCTTAAAACGCCTAATTGTTTTACTCCTGCCGGTTGTTTACTTGGCGGAACTTCCCTTCCGTTTCGGCCGAGCGGTAATCTTACGTTTTCCACCATATTAAAATTGTCATCTAATTTTCGGTGTCGAAATGAGACAAAAAATAATTACAGAATCGGAAAGATCATTTATTTCGCGACGACACGGTATAATTTTTTGTGTGAAATAACGATATTTTCCATTTTTTTCGAATTTTTTAAAATAGTGTTAAAACAGATGCGTTTTTATGAAAATTATTTCTAAATCGTTGGGTATGAATTACTTTTCGTGTTATTAAATCGATATTCTACACTAATTAACTTCAAGCCTTTCTCTTTTAGATCCATTCATTTAAAAAATAAAATTTCCAAAACCTTTTTTTTAAAGAATTTTTAAAAAGTAGTCTTAATTTTTACTTCACATTGAATAACTTCGTCATTTATGAAGATAATCTCACAAAACCTTTTTTCCGTGTGTACAGTAATATTATCCGTAACATATACGAAGATTGAAAAAATTGCTTCAAAATTACGGATTTTAAAAAACATTTTGTAATTTTTGTAAACTTATGTTTTTTTCTGAGAAATAAATTAAAAAGTAGTAATTTGTACATTTTTTATTTCGAAGTACGTTATTTTTGCAAATAGTTGGTGATGTTTGAGAGCATTAACGTAAAAATTACGCCCTTAAAATAAAGGTAATGATTTTTTAAAATAATTTAAAATACGCGATTTTACATTTAGCCAAACATTGGTTAACTGTCTGGTGGCAGAGTGCTCAGAGCTCCCGCTACACTCAAGACTATAACTGCAGCACTGTCGTGCGCGGTCAATGCGAAGGAGGATGTCCGCCTCGCAGAAACCCGCCGGTCGCCTTTTTTCATACTTGTCTTAAATTTTTTCTCCTACTGGACATTGCGTCGCCACACATCATTACACACAAAAAGGAAATATTCTGAAATATATTTTAATTCTCTCTTCTTCAATGATTGAATTCACTTGCTGCATCCCCACTGATTTGAAATTTACTTCATTTTCAGTGCTACCATTATGTAAGCAAATGGTATGTCACAATTAATTGCTAAATGAGCAATTTTAATCAATTTTATTAGAAAATAATTAATAAGTTAGTTTTTTATAATATACTTTTTTTCGCAGATACGTGTTTAAATAATTTTAACACAGAGTGGGATGAAAAACTATAAAATTAAAATTAAAAAAATTAAATGTTTTTATCAAATAGTATTATTTTCTTTTTGAATGTTTTTTTCAGTGAAATTTTTTAAAAATTAAAATGCATTCACAATGCATTTCTGATATTTATTTAAAATATTTATCAGTATCAAAATTTTTGTTCTCTTTCATAAAACTTATAGTTTACTTTAAAATAATGCGTAATTGCATGAAACTTTTTCCCCCGTGTCGAATATTTCAAAAAATTCTCACAATTTTACTTCAAGAATTAAAATAGTAGTGAAATTTTGTAATTTGAAAAATTTATACTTTCTGTTCTTTTTTCAGCATACAACTATTTTTAAAAATGCTACAGTTTCGTTTCCGGGAAAAAACTATCTTTCTTTAAAGAATTTTATAGAAAAAAAAACAACTTTTTTTTTTAACAAAACAATGCTGTTTTGCATATTTTATGATTTTTTCTCATATGAATCAATATCGTTGCGTTTATATAAAAATTATTTTTAAAACCTTCAGAATCAGTGATTTAAAAAATAAAAAGCCGAAAACTTTTTTGAACGAATTGTAATAAAACACTTAAAATACTTAAATCAATCATTTAATAATTTCTTCATTGAAAAAAAAAAATGCATGAAATTTTTTCCCGTGTGTCGATTTCGCTTAAAAATTACGAATTTTAAAGATTTTTTTTTGTGATTTTCGTAAAATAAAGTTTTTGCGAGAAATAATATAAGCATTATTTTTGTAACCTTTTTTCTTCAAAAATTATTGTTGTTTCCAATCAATATGTGAAAACTTGGAATTTTCAATTAAAAATTGAGCCCTCAAAAATAATGAAAACTTTAAAGACATTCTAAAGGCTTTGCGCATGCGCGAGAATCATTATTATTCCCCCCCCCCTCTGTTTAACGCTCAGCGGCCAAGGTCAAACATGCTGTTGCAATATTTTTTCCGTTATTGAAATGTGAGTGAGGGATTTTTAAAAAGTCGCACTGTTCACCTACTCCAGAGTTTTTTGGCGACGGACTTAGAAATTTTCAATTTAAAACTTTTAGAATCAGTGATTTTAAAAAAAAGCCAAAAACTTTTTTGAACAAATTTTAATAAAACACTCAAAATACTTAAATCATTTAATAATTTCTTCTTTTATAAAGGTAATTGCATGAAACTTTTTCCCCCCGAGTCAAATATTTCAAAAAAATCCTCACAATTTTACTCCAAGAATTAAAATAGAAGTGAAATTTTGTAATTTTAAAAATTTATACTTTCTGTCTTTTTTTCAGCATACAACTATTTTTAAAAAGACTACATTTTCGTTTCCGGGAAATAAAAAATTGCAACGAAAGAATTGGAAAGTGAGTGGGTGATTTTAAAATTCACCCTGTTTGCCTATTCGAAAATTTTTGGTGACGGACCTCGAAATTTTCAACCATTCTAAAGTGACGCGGACGACACCTGAGCTGGCACCCCCTCTCATAACTACCACACCACACCAACGGGAGGACGTTTGAGCTCTCGACATATTTTACGTGCATCCTACCCCTACACGGCGGGTCTTCAGTGGTACTAGGATCGAGAATTTGCGAAGAGAAGGGAAAATGTTAAGCAACAAAGTCATGACACGCACTCACGGGACATGCATTCACATCGTACGCGTGAAACCCCACAAAAGTGTTGGCGTTAGAATAAAAGGAGGAAATTAACATGGGGATTAAGTTATACCCTCGGTATAAGCCCGTGCAACGCCGGGCCATGAAAGCTAGTTATTACTAAAATACGAAAAAATGGGTCAAAATTTTCAAAAAATAACATAAACGCGGCCCATTCTGTACCAAAAGCTTATGAAAAAATGTTTGATTTTTTCAATTCTGATGTGTTGCTATATTATTTATTTTTGAAATGACTTTCAGGATAAGAGATATTTTAATTTTTACAAAGACTAGAGCCCTTTATCTTAGTTATTACATGAAATCACTTAAAATACAGTGATTATATTCACATAAGGGACTGTCAATTTTGTAATAAAACAGTAATTGATAAATCTGAAGGTTCTACAGTGGCGTAATGGAAAACAATTGGGCCCCCCGCAAGTTCAGGTCTTGGGCCCCAAGCCGGATCTTAGAAATATATACTTGCTAGAAAAGTCTGCTTCACCAATTAGATCAAAAGTTATTGCAATAAAAAATTTTCACATTTTTTGGATATTTGGCAGGGGAGACGTCATGAACAGGGAAAAAATTTCTAACTCCTATTCCAACCAAACTCATTTTTCTTATGTAAAATCCGATGATGATCACGAATACATATAGCGCTTTTCAAAACTTCAATTAGATCAAAAGTTATTGCAATAAAAAATTTCACATTTTTTGGATATTTGGCAGGGGAGACGTCATGAACACGGAAAAAATTTCTAACTCCTATTCCAACCAAACTCATTTTTCTTATGTAAAATCCGACGCTGATCACGAATACATGTAGCGCTTTTCAAAATTGCAATTAGATCAAATGTTATTGCAATAAAAAATTTTCAGATTTTTTGGATATTTGGCAGGGGAGACGTCATGAACAGGGAAAAAATTTCTAACTCCTATTCCAACCAAACTCAATTTTCTTATGTAAAATCCGACGCTGATCACGAATACATGTAGCGCTTTTCAAAATTTCAATTAGATCAAAAGTTATTGCAATAAAAAAATTTCACATTTTTTGGATATTTGGCAGGGGAGACGTCATGAACAGGGAAAACATTTCTAAGTCCTATTCCAACCAAACTCATTTTTCTTATGTAAAATCCGATGATGATCACGAATACATATAGCGCTTTTCAAAATTTCAATTAGATCAAAAGTTATTGCAATAAAAAAATTTCACATTTTTTGGATATTTGGCAGTGGAGACGTCATGAACACGGAAAAAATTTATAACTCCTATTCCAACCAAACTCATTTTTCTTATGTAAAATCCGACGCTGATCACGAATACATGTAGTTCTTTTCAAAATTTCAATTAGATCAAAAGTTATTGCAATAAAAAATATCACATTTTTTGGATATTTGGCAGTGGAGACGTCATGAACACGGAAAAAATTTCTAACTCCTATTCCAACCAAACTCATTTTTCTTATGTAAAATCCGACGCTGATCACGAATACATGTAGCGCTTTTCAAAATTTCAATTAGATCAAAAGTTATTGCAATAAAAAATTTTCACATTTTATGGATATTTGGCAGTGGAGACGTCATGAACACGGAAAAAATTTATAACTCCTATTCCAACCAAACTCATTTTTCTTATGTAAAATCCGACGCTGATCACGAATACATGTAGCGCTTTTCAAAATTTCAATTAGATCAAAAGTTATTGCAATAAAAAAATTTCACATTTTTTGGATATTTGGCAGGGAGACGTCATGAACACGGAAAAAATTTCTAACTCCTATTCCAACCAAACTCAATTTTCTTATGTAAAATCCGACGCTGATCACGAATACATGTAGCGCTTTTCAAAATTTCAATTAGATCAAAAGTTATTGCAATAAAAAAATTTCACATTTTTTGGATATTTGGCAGGGGAGACGTCATGAACACGGAAAAAATTTCTAACTCCTATTCCAACCAAACTCAATTTTCTTATGTAAAATCCGACGCTGATCACGAATACATGTAGCGCTTTTCAAAATTTCAATTAGATCAAAAGTTATTGCAATAAAAAAATTTCACATTTTTTGGATATTTGGCAGGGGAGACGTCATGAACACGGAAAAAATTTCTAACTCCTATTCCAACCAAACTCATTTTCTTATGTAAAATCCGACGCTGATCACGAATACATGTAGCGCTTTTCAAAATTTCAATTAGATCAAAAGTTATTGCAATAAAAAATTTCACATTTTTTGGATATTTGGCAGGGAGACGTCATGAACAGGAAAAAATTTCTAACTCCTATTCCAACCAAACTCATTTTTCTTATGTAAAATCCGACGCTGATCACGAATACATGTAGCGCTTTTCAAAATTTCAATTAGATCAAAAGTTATTGCAATAAAAAAATTTCACATTTTTTGGATATTTGGCAGGGGAGACGTCATGAACAGGGAAAAAATTTCTAACTCCTATTCCAACCAAACTCATTTTTCTTATGTAAAATCCGACGCTGATCACGAATACATGTAGCGCTTTTCAAAATTTCAATTAGATCAAAAGTTATTGCAATAAAAAAATTTCACATTTTTTGGATATTTGGCAGGGGAGACGTCATGAACAGGAAAAAATTTCTAACTCCTATTCCAACCAAACTCATTTTTCTTATGTAAAATCCGACGCTGATCACGAATACATGTAGCGCTTTTCAAAATTTCAATTAGATCAAAAGTTATTGCAATAAAAAATTTTCACATTTTTTGGATATTTGGCAGGGAGACGTCATGAACAGGGAAAAAATTTCTAACTCCTATTCCAACCAAACTCAATTTTCTTATGTAAAATCCGACGCTGATCACGAATACATGTAGCGCTTTTCAAAATTTCAATTAGATCAAAAGTTATTGCAATAAAAAAATTTCACATTTTTTGGATATTTGGCAGGGAGACGTCATGAACAGGAAAAAATTTCTAACTCCTATTCCAACCAAACTCATTTTCTTATGTAAAATCCGACGCTGATCACGAATACATGTAGCGCTTTTCAAAATTTCAATTAGATCAAAAGTTATTGCAATAAAAAATTTCACATTTTTTGGATATTTGGCAGTGGAGACGTCATGAACACGGAAAAAATTTCTAACTCCTATTCCAACCAAACTCATTTTTCTTATGTAAAATCCGACGCTGATCACGAATACATGTAGCGCTTTTCAAAATTTCAATTAGATCAAAAGTTATTGCAATAAAAAATTTCACATTTTTTGGATATTTGGCAGGGAGACGTCATGAACACGGAAAAAATTTCTAACTCCTATTCCAACCAAACTCATTTTCTTATGTAAAATCCGACGCTGATCACGAATACATGTAGCGCTTTTCAAAATTTCAATTAGATCAAAAGTTATTGCAATAAAAAATTTTCACATTTTTTGGATATTTGGCAGGGGAGACGTCATGAACACGGAAAAAATTTCTAACTCCTATTCCAACCAAACTCATTTTCTTATGTAAAATCCGACGCTGATCACGAATACATGTAGCGCTTTTCAAAATTTCAATTAGATCAAAAGTTATTGCAATAAAAATTTTCACATTTTTTGGATATTTGGCTCTTGAGTGTCATGAACACCGAAAAAATTTCTAACTCCTATTCAACCAAACTCAATTTTCTTATGTAAAATCCGACGCTGATCACGAATACATGTAGCGCTTTTCAAAATTTCAATTAGATCAAAAGTTATTGCAATAAAAAAATTTCACATTTTTTGGATATTTGGCAGGGGAGACGTCATGAACACGGAAAAAATTTCTAACTCCTATTCCAACCAAACTCAATTTTCTTATGTAAAATCCGACGCTGATCACGAATACATGTAGCGCTTTTCAAAATTTCAATTAGATCAAAAGTTATTGCAATAAAAAAATTTCACATTTTTTGGATATTTGGCAGGGAGACGTCATGAACACGGAAAAAATTTCTAACTCCTATTCCAACCAAACTCATTTTCTTATGTAAAATCCGACGCTGATCACGAATACATGTAGCGCTTTTCAAAATTTCAATTAGATCAAAAGTTATTGCAATAAAAAAATTCACATTTTTTGGATATTTGGCAGGGGAGACGTCATGAACACGGAAAAATTTCTAACTCCTATTCCAACCAAACTCATTTTTCTTATGTAAAATCCGACGCTGATCACGAATACATGTAGCGCTTTTCAAAATTTCAATTAGATCAAAAGTTATTGCAATAAAAAAATTCACATTTTTTGGATATTTGGCAGGGAGACGTCATGAACACGGAAAAAATTTCTAACTCCTATTCCAACCAAACTCATTTTCTTATGTAAAATCCACGCTGATCACGAATACATGTAGCGCTTTTCAAAATTTCAATTAGATCAAAAGTTATTGCAATAAAAAAATTTCACATTTTTTGGATATTTGGCAGGGGAGACGTCATGAACACGGAAAAAATTTCTAACTCCTATTCCAACCAAACTCATTTTTCTTATGTAAAATCCGACGCTGATCACGAATACATGTAGCGCTTTTCAAAATTTCAATTAGATCAAAAGTTATTGCAATAAAAAATTTTCACATTTTTTGGATATTTGGCAGGGAGACGTCATGAACAGGGAAAAAATTTGAACTCCTATCCAAACCAAACTCAATTTTCTTATGTAAAATCTGACCCTGATCACGAATACATGTAGCGCTTTTCAAAATTTCAATTAGATCAAAAGTTATTGCAATAAAAAATTTCACATTTTTTGGATATTTGGCAGGGGAGACGTCATGAACAGGGAAAACATTTCTAAGTCCTATTCCAACCAAACTCATTTTTCTTATGTAAAATCCGACGATGATCACGAATACATGTAGCGCGTTTCAAAATTTCAATTAGATCAAAAGTTATTGCAATAAAAAAATTCACATTTGTTGGATATTTGGCAGGGGAGACGTCATGAACACGGAAAAAATTTCTAACTCCTATTCCAACAAACTCATTTTTCTTATGTAAAATCCAACGCTGATCACGAATACATGTAGCGCTTTTCAAAATTTCAATTAGATCAAAAGTTATTGCAATAAAAAATTTTCACATTTTTTGGATATTTGGCTCTTGAAGTGTCATGAACACCGAAAAAATTTCTAACTCCTATTTAAATCAAACTCAATTTTCTTATGTAAAATCCAACGCTGATCCCGAATACATGTAGAGCTTTTCAAAATTTCAATTAGATCAAAAGTTATTGCAATAAAAAATTTTCACATTTTTTGGATATTTGGCAGGGGAGACGTCATGAACACGGAAAAAATTTCTAACTCCTATTCCAACCAAACTCATTTTTCTTATGTAAAATCCGACGATGATCACGAATACATGTAGAGCTTTTCAAAATTTCAATTAGATCAAAAGTTATTGCAATAAAAAATTTCACATTTTTTGGATATTTGGCAGAGGAGACGTCATTAACACGGAAAAAATTTCTAACTCCTATTCCAAACAAACTCATTTTTCTTATGTAAAATCCGACGAGCTTTATCTTCATTTGTGAATTGACAATACTAAGTGCACCCACTGGTCGCTAACACAACCCTTAAGGGTGGTCAGGGGTCTCCCCCTCTGTTTCTCTTACTCCAACCTCACAAAAGTACTTACTGCTCGATGGCTATTTTGAATACTCCCATATCGCGAAGGCACTATGCATTTTAAACATCCATGCCTTCTCCGGAATTCGAAGCCAAACCCAACGCACATCAGCCAGCGTTACTAATCACTATAACGGATGGGGGGGGGGTTAAAAATTTTGCTTAAATGCATGAACTTAGATGGTTAATGTATTTAAGGTATTCGACTGGTTGCGACCACTCTTTTCTTAAAAAAGAGAGATGGTGATATTTTTAGTTATTTTGAAGTGACATTCAGGATAAGAGATATTTTCAATTTAAAAAGAAAAACTAGAGCACTTTATTTCAGTTGTTATATGCAATTAATTAAAAAAAAATTGTATTACTATTGGAGACTAAATTTTGAGATAAAACAGGGATTGATAAATCTGAAGGTTAAAACACTTCTACTATTATACAGAATTTACCAAAAAAATTTCCGTTATTTTCAAAAATTCAGTAATCACTGCCCCATTCGAGTATTTAAAAACAACACACACATTTCAAGTAAAACGCGCTTTAAAGTATGGCATCTTGCTTAAAGTAATGGCATCTGCTTTTACTAAAACATTTGTAGTTTTTGTTCTAGTGATCAGAAAATGATAAACTTGGTATTTTTATAAAGCTAATAAGATGGCCTATAAAGTAAAATTATATAAAAAAAAAATATGTCAATTTTTGGCAAAATTCACAATTTTAGGGTAGTTTGATACCTTATGCCAAAAAAAACCGGAATTTGAAGGTTCATGTACAGCAAAACCTGTTTTTTTACAGTAGATAAGCACCGCATAAAAATAAACTGCACATTATTCATTTCTAAATAGGAGTTTCCGTTCTTTTATATTTATTTTAATTTATATGGTAAGATACCATAAAGATAATATAATTTATATGATGAGATATCATAAAGAAGGTATAATTTATATGATAAGGTATCATATTTTTGCAGTAGATATGCACTGCATAAAGAAAAACTGCACATTATTAATTTCTAAATAGGAGAGTTTTTCCTTTCTTTTATATTTATTTTAATTTATATGGTAAGATACCATACAGATAATATAATTTATTCGATTAGATATCATAAAGATGGTATTATTTATATAAGGTATCATATTTTTGCAGTAGATATGCACTGCATAAAGAAAAACTGCACATTATTAATTTCTAAATAGGAGAGTTTCCTTTCTTTTATATTTATTTTAATTTATATGGTAAGATACCATAAAGATGATATAATTTATATGATGAGATCATAAAGATGGTATAATTTCTGATAAGATATTATAAATATGGTATAATTTATATGAGGTATCATATTTTTACAGTTGATAAGCACCGTATAAAAAGAAACTGCACATTATTCATTTCTATATAGGAGAGTTTCCTTTCTTTTATATTTATTTTAATTTGTATGGTAAGATACCATAAAGATGGTATAATTTATATGATGAGATATCATATAGATGGTATAATTTATATGATGAGATATCATATAGATGGTATAATTTATATGATGAGATATCATATAGATGGTATAATTTATATGATGAGATATCATATAGATGGTATATTTTATATGATGAGATATCATATAGATGGTATAATTTATATGATGAGATATCGTATAGATGGTATAATTTATATGATGAGATATCATATAGATGGTATAATTTATATGATGAGAAATCATAAAGATGGTATAATTTATGAGATTTCATAAATGGTATAATTTATATGGTAAGATATCATAAAGATGGCATAATTTATATGGTAAGATAACATAAAGATGGTATAATTTATATGAGATATCATAAAGATGGTATAATTTATATAAGATATCATAAAGATGGTAAAATTTATATAAGATATCATAAAGATGGTATAATTTATATAAGATATCATAAAGATGGTATAATTTATATGATGAGATTTCATAAAGATGGTATAATTTATATGATGAGATTTCATAAAGATGGTATAATTTATATGATGAGATTTCATAAATGGTATAATTTATATGGTAAGATATCATAAAGATGGTTCAATTTATATAAGATATCATAAAGATGGTTCAATTTATATAAGATATCATAAAGATGGTTCAATTTATATAAGATATCATAAAGATGGTTCAATTTATATGATAAGATATCATAAAGATGGTTCAATTTATATGATAAGATATCATAAAGATGGTTCAATTTATATGATAAGATATCATAAAGATGGTTCAATTTATATGATAAGATATCATAAAGATGGTTAAATTTATGATATCATAAAGATGGTTCAATTTATATGATAAGATATCATATTTTTACAGTAAATAGGGACCACTTAAAAAGAAACTGCACATTATATGTCCCAAAATTTCATAAATACATAAAATCAAATATTTAAGAAATTTATGAGAAAGTGCTTATTCACTGCTGTTAATTTTAATTATTTTTTATTTCTATATAGGATAGTTTCCTTTCTTTTATATTTATTTTAATTTATATGGTAAGATACCAAAAAGATGGTAAAATTTATATGATGAGATATCATATAGATGGTATAATTTATATGATGAGATATCATGTAGATGGTATAATTTATATGATGAGATATCATAAAGATGGTATAATTTATATGATGAGATATCATAAAGATGGTATAATTTATATGATGAGATATCATAAAGATGGTATAATTTATATGATGAGATATCATAAAGATGGTATAATTTATATGAGATTTCATAAATGGTATAATTTATATAAGATATCATAAAGATGGTATAATTTATATAAGATATCATAAAGATGGTTCAATTTATATAAGATATCATAAAGATGGTTCAATTTATATAAGATATCATAAAGATGGTTCAATTTATATAAGATATCATAAAGATGGTTCAATTTATATAAGATATCATAAAGATGGTTCAATTTATATAAGATATCATAAAGATGGTTCAATTTATATAAGATATCATAAAGATGGTTCAATTTATATAAAATATCATAAAGATGGTTCAATTTATATAAGATATCATAAAGATGGTTCAATTTATATGATAAGATATCATAAAGATGGTTCAATTTATATGATAAGATATCATAAAGATGGTTCAATTTATATGATAAGATATCATAAAGATGGTTCATTTTATATGATAAGATATCATATTTTTACAGTAAATAGGGATCACTTAAAAAGAAGCTGCACATTATATGTCCCAAAATTTCATAAATACATAAAATCAAATATTTATGAGAAAGTGCTTATTCACTGCTGTTAATTTTAATTATTTTTTATTTATATATAGGATAGTTTCCTTTCTTTTATATTTATTTTAACTTATAAGGTAAAATTTATATGGTAAGATACCAAAAAGATGGTAAATTTTTATAGTAAGACATAATAAGGATGGTATAGTTAAATGGTAAGGTATCGTATATTTACAGTAGATAGGGAGCTCATAAAAAGAAACTGCGCATTATATATTCTGAAATTTCGTAAATACATATGACAAACAGCTTCGTCAACATACTACAGAATTTTTCTTGCATACGGTGGAGAGGAACTACATAAAAAAGTAGTCCTTAGAATGCATGTCAAATATTTATGAAATTTACGAGAAAGTAATTATTCACTGCTGTTAATATTAATTTTTATTTTTTAATTTCTATAGCATAGTTTCCTTTCCTTTATATTTATTTTAATTTATATGGTAAAATTAAATCAACGCGAGATGCAAAATATTTTTAGTGTGCTACAGTCTCTTCAAGGCGAGTCTTAATGCTTCGAAATTATGACAAGTTTGTCCTGTATTCATGACTAGAACAATTAAGCTACCGCGGTCATAAAAATAGCCAAATAGAATGTTGCATCTTTTATTTTCAACCTTACAATACATCCACAATCAGAATGCATGCTTTAGCTGTTACGTAATGTCGTTTCAATAATTCATACAAAATAAATTTTATGATAAATTTTACTTTGAAGTTCTTTATTTGTAATTATTTTTTAATATTTTTCATTCATATTATTACATTATGTTAGATTATTGTAATTATGTTATACCAGTATTCTTGCCTATAATATTACAACATGTTTTGTTCCTTTTAAAAATTACTGTTAAATTGCATTATGATTATAAATTATCACTGTATAACATTATGAGATAACATAATTTTATTTTTATTGTATAAGAAAATTATATACTGCATAATATTAGTAAATATCATTTTTTAGATTATATTGATATTCATTATTTATAGAGATCTTGGTTATTCTCAATCTCTGCCTATACCCTTCATTTGAAATAGATTTCGCTGTATTTCAAAACAGTTCCTTAAAATTATTTTCCTGACGATATCTTACCACTAGCTTGTCATCTTGAATTCCATTCCAACGACATGCGCTGCTTGGCGTTATTTCTTTATCGCGCCAAGTACTGCTTTGCGCGTAGACACAAGACAGCAAAGAAGTTCCGGATGTACATTTGTTCATTTTAATTTTTGAAGTTTTCTGTTATTTTTTCTGTTATAGTAATTCAGAGTGAATGCATTTTATAAAAGCACCCAGTATCTTAATTTTAGTTCTGATGTCAGTATTCAGTCTTTTAACATACTCATGCATCTCATTTTCACATTAACCGCATGGATCCTATTTTGGCTCGCACCTTGAAGCTCAATTTTTTTCATCGCCAAACTGGAGGATATGTTTGCCAAAACAGTAAAATATTAAACTTTATCAGAAAGGAAGGTAATCCTCAGTCCTAAAGGAGGTATTATACAAACTCTGGAAGACGATATATAAAAGGCGTTGCAGGATGTCATTTTAATAACATCTGGCAATTAGAGGATCGCAAAAATCTACTCTAAAGGCGCTACTCTTAAATTTGATGTTTATTTATAAGAAACGAGTTAAACTTTTTCGGCCATAAAATGTTTGGCCTAAATAATAGCAAGGTAGAATCGAAGCCATGGTTCAGTTTCAACGACTCGGGAAAGAGCTAGAGTTGTTTCTTTGGCCCCACCTGTAGTTATGGTCTTGAGCTTGTGATTCGCGTTGCTTCCGACAAGTCCTTGGGCCTCTGAATACAACAGTAGTGTAGCACACCAAATATGTCGATAGGCTTGAAAGATTCGACGTGGAAGCTCTGAGATGGTGTCCTCCTCGACCATTAACTAAAGTCAAATTTCTTTGTCGGTAAACATCGTTTTGACACGTAGTACGACGTTAATGATCAAAAGGCCTTCTTAGCATGTCCTTCTGTTAAAACTTCAATTGCCACTACAGGTCAAGTAGAACAAATTGACTATTTCAAGAAGGCTTACAAAAGTGATATGAAGACAGGTTCGATCAAAGATGCCGTAATAGCCTTTGAAGACCAGTTGGGAAATGCGACAATCCTTGCGGATCCTTTTGTTAGGCTTCCAGAGATATTTGATGTCTCGGATCGAAGAATAACTCAAAATTAAACCCAGTTTAACAGTTCAGCACGTAAGATAGAAAACCATTAGCCGCTTAATTTATAAGACATTTCCAGTGTTTTCAGGTAAGTCGAAAATTCGTTTTTTTCCCCAGCATTCTGAAAGAACCCTAAAAGTCAACTACGCTACTTGAATATTTCTGAACTATGCTACTTGAATTTTTCTATTAAATGTACATCTTCTGATGTACATTTAATTTTAATTTGAAATATGTTTTTATTTTTCCAGTACTCCTTCAGCTCACGTCTGTTTTGCAAATTATTCCGGCAAACGTTAGGAAAAAAATCATACTAATGGTAAAAATGTAAAGATTATATATTTTTTTATATTTATACTTTACTAACATAAAGCATTATAGAGCTTGTTCGTTTTTTTTCCTAAAAAAAATGGAACAGATTTAATCTTTTTAAATTTATCTAATCATAAATCGCCGTTTTTCATTTCGGTGTTGCTTTAATTATTTTATGTTCGAAAACTAAAATCTTGCTCTAACTGAAGTTCTAAGTTCAAGAATTATTAGTTTCCTTTCATGTGTGTGTGAATTAATTATTTCTGACACATCTCCAACATCTCAAATATTTTTTCTGTTAAGTGATTCACTGTTAAAATTGCTACTAAGGAAAAGCAATCAAGTTTGTCTATTGGTATGTATTTATGGATGTGTTAAATAAATTATTACTTAACTAACAAGCATATCAACATGCTAATCTGTTTGTACAGGTGTAACTGTGTAACTGAAAAACAAATAAATGCCGGTCTGGAAATAAATTGCCTTAATTTTACAAAAACCATTTGCAAAATGTTTTTTGAGGTTCTATGATGAAAATGTGCTTGTGAGTGGTTTCCTTGCAGTTTGATTAAAATTCCATCCGAAATACCTTTTAGAATTGCATGTTATGCATATAGATTAAAAGTTCTTGTATTGAAAAAAAGATATACGCCTTTACTATCCCTAACCCACCTGCGTCGCTAATGTTGTTTGCTGCTTGTGTAAAAATTACTGATATATCTTATCATTAAGTCTTCGATTGAACTCTCACTTTTGATTTTTAAGAGACAGGACTTGAATTTAAAAAATTGAATTTGAATTATCTCTGTTACGCTCCTGTAACCTAGAAAGTGGATTTCTATAAAACCATTTTTTGAGAACCTTTGCTCAACAAAATAAACATGCATGCCATATCTGAAATCATTCTAATAGTTCAAAAAAGATTTTTATCAATAGGTATCTACTTGTAGAGTCTATTTCCATAAGATGTATTCATAACGGTCTTCAATTCAACAAAAAACTTGTATAATAAATTTCATAACTTATTTAGCAGTATGAAAATGGGTATATTTTTTATTCATACACCCCAGTAAAAAACTGTCGCACCTCCCATAGGAACGATTCACGCGTACCTTACGGTCGTGAAAAAACGTTTACCAAAAAAATAAACGAGTGATGTGCCAAATTCATTTTAGGTCCCATGAAGACTGTTATATTGAAGTATACTGATAACAAATAACTTGTTTCTCAGAATTAAATATTTCTGGGTGACTGTGTCCCGCCCAACTGCTCTCGGGTTAAATATAAATTAGGGAGTAGTGTTTTACATTAAACATCTGTAAAATCTCGTTTAATATATTGTGTTTACAATTTTGAAAAACTGTAAAATTCAGTGCAATTAAAAAAGGAATCGAGCAATCTTCGTTATATTAGAATGTTTAAAGTGAATTCATTACAGTGCTATCAAATGTCTGTATTATCACAGGTATCATTTTAAAATACATTTTTTTCCAATTCCTACAATTCACTCAATCTCTTTATATTTATATAGAAATTTATCTTGTCCAAATTTTCAGTCGTTGATTACAAACTATATATTCATCCAATCAGTTCAATTATAATTCAATAATTAAATTAAAATTAATTTAATTACCAGCTTTTGACGCCAATTTAGATTAGTCTCCATTGTTGTAAAAATGTAACTGTTAAAACAATGACGAAAGCTGGCATCGAAAACCGGTTTTTTAACCAAACAGGGTGTGCATTATTAAAACAATGAAGACAAATCATGCTCTTTTTCATTTCCTACTATTAATTCACTATATATGTAATATAAAAAGAGATTTTTATATTCGTGAGCTATAACGTAAACTTACATAGGCTAATACTACAAACTTCTCAGCTATTCCTCTGTTATCTGTAACAATCTACGAACCTTAAGTATTGTTTTGCTTACATCAGGGAAATGGAAAGAGACCGAAAAAGCTTTTCCATTCCAAAAAAGTTTGAAATGTAAATTTAGTACTTGTGATTATAATGGGTCAAATTCAACCATTACGCAGTACAAGTATTAGAAACAAAAAAAAAATGATAGGTATTTAACATATCCTATTTTCACAGGTTTTTATTGGTACAGAAATAGGAAAAGTCAAGAATTTTTTTTCAATTCCATTTGTAAGTTTTTGAGAAAATTGGAAACAAAATTGCTTTTGGGCAAAATGACCCCCTCCGAGTTTCCAGTGTTATCCAAACATGCACTTCAGACCTTAAAGTTGGTAGCTTGGTTAGATCGATACGATTTTTTCTTACTAAACACCGAATTACTTTATGCTCTCTCAGGGTTAAAGAATTGTATTGAATTTTATTTGTGGTAATTGATTGTGAGAAACAAGTTGTTGTTCAGAAGGGGAGAAACTTGATCAACTTCTCCAGTTCTGAAGGTAGCGATTTGCCTTTGCATATCAATCCTAAGGTTAAGGAAGGTATTTTTGAAATTGAAATGAAAAATGATAAAACTAAAGAATGGAGTATAGAGCAGAAGGAAAAAAATGAAATTTTCTAAAGTAAAAAGGAAAGAAAGGATAAATAAATAAATGTAGTAAAAAATAAAACGTGCAAAGAGAAAAAATAAAAACAATGTCCTGAAATTTCGAATTATTCAGAGATGGATTCTGATAATGGGTGCACAC